>JAYESA010000008.1:58919788-59159788 GCA_036927795.1 Iris macrosiphon
CATCAGAGAATCTCTAGCAGTACTTGATGGAAAATTCTTCCATAGCCGATGATTCAGATATTGAATATATATATATATATATATATATATATATATATATATATATGGAAGAGATAATTGTGTTATAGACTCCTGGCCCGATGGCCTACAAACTCGGCCTGGAGGCCCCACATATCTCGGTCCGTAGGTCCACACTTGCACCGCACTTGCACCGCACCCATCACCAACTCGCCACTTCATTTCCCCAAAGGGGAATTAAATAGCGCCCATGAGGGTCGAACCCGCAACCTCCAAGAATGAAAGGATAGGCTTATATATATATATATATATATATATATATATATATATATATATATATATATATATATATAAGCCTATCCTTTCATTCTTTTCTAATTCTTCACATTCACCCCCTCTCCACTACATCCCTCATACCCACGTACAATAACTCCTCTCCCTCTCAAAACCAAAATATCATTTCCATATCAAAATTTTGCTTCTTTAATTGTTATACATCAAGGCAAGTCCTCCTTACACTCTAAACTTGTGATTTTAAGTGTTTTCCTAAAGTAGTTATGATTACTTCCATGATTTTTTTAGAAATTATTATGAGAGTTTGTTGTATGTCATCTATATGAGGTCTATATTAGGTTTCTAAAAAATATCTGTGAAGGTGACACACTTAAACGAAGAGTTGGATTCGATTTAGAGCATGTATACGTATGTTGAATTTAATTCCAGCTGCACAGTCATTTCATGGGACAATTTTGATCTAGTAAATGAATTCAAAATCAAAATATGTCTAAAAGTGTTACGTAGAAAATTCGATAAGCTTTTCGAATATATATAATATGATAGTGTTTGGATTTAATTTCTAGGAGTTATGGTCGAAGAACACACATGATACATGTATGTTAAAATCCTAGAATTTAGTGCGTAGTGTTTTTTTGAGCCAATTTTTATCTAATAAACTCTGTCAAAATTAAAATATGTCCAAATGAGTTACGTAGAGAATTCGACAATGTTTCTGTACATATATAATATGACTATATTTTGATTTCCGAGTTGGTAGCAATATTATGTGGAACACAAAAGTTAAAAGGCTTAATTGTAACTCGATAACATCAACTATTCAAAATGTTCAACTTGATAACCTCAACTTTGATAAGTGCTAACTTGATACTCTAATTTTTTTTTGACATAATTGTCCCTCCCCTCAACACCCCCAAACACCCCCCTCCCGCCTTCCGCCGGCGATCTCCCTTCCGTCGGCGACCTCCCCCCCGTCGGCGACCTCCCCCTCCCCTTCCCGACTAGTGCTTGCGACCTCCCCCCCACCTCGAGTTGTTGGCCGGCCCAGAGCAAGCGGGGTAGCGGGCGGGGGAAGCCGTTCCAGGCGAGTGCGCTGGGCGGCGGAGTCGCGGGCGAGGGAAGCCGCTGCAGCCGGAGGCGGGGGCGCGGGTCAGCGGAGTCAGGGGTAGCCGAGCGAGGCGGCGAGGCGCGGGGGGCGAGGTTGCGAGCAGGGGTGCGGGGTTCGCCGGAGGACACGGGGACGGGTGTGGGGGCGGTCGCAGAGGGGTATGGCGGCCAGGGGGAGTGCTGCCGGAGAAGGGGGGGGAGAGGGGTGGTTGTGGGTTAAGAATGGAGGGGTAGTTTTATCTATTTTTTAAATGTTGGGTATCAACATGAAATTTATTATATAGTTGAGGGTATTAAGTTAGCATATATCAAAGTTGAGGGTATCAAGTTAAAATTTTTGGATAGTTGAGGGTATCAAGTTGTAATTTAGCCAAGTTAAAATTATGAATTCAAAATATATGTAGTTTATTAAAAAATATGTGTAGTTTAAATCGTACATCCAATTGATCTGAAACTTGAGGTGACTACTCCCAACATATATATAAAGGTTTTCCAATTATAGAATTTCAAAGTAGTTTCTAAAAAATAAGATACAATAATATTTGTAACGTACAAAATTACGTAGCATAACGTATTACGTTATGCTAATTATTGTTATTTGTTTAATTACAAATCATGTTATGTACATGTGTGTCCTAACTTATAAATAATATTCTATAAATGTTATATACATGTTACATTAAGGATTTAAATAGTGTCACACATGTATGCTCATCAGTATAATCGTAGGACACAAGTCGTTATATGCTTTACATAATCGTAGGACACGAAATTAATATTTTATGTGTATTATATGTTTTAATGTCATGATTATTCAAATGAAGTGTGATTATGTATTTATAATTACAAGCTCATATATATATGTTAGGTAAGTTTAGACCTAGTAGAAAGCATGTTTAGGGTACCGCATATGTTATGTCGTACCTGATTTACGTATCGGTAATGATTTATGTAATTAACCCTAGTACCATCTGAAAATATTTTTAGAAGTGTTATAAGGTCACTATTGGATGATCAAGTTCTTATATTTATGTATTGTAGTGCTTCACATGACTTAGTGGAATTTAGGGTTATGTATTAGAGAATTCATCGAAATAATGAGTCACCCGTTCCATCGATATGGGCACAACGAATCCGAGTATTTGGAGTTATGAAGGCGTGGCAGGGGCACATATTGTGTTTTCTAGCTTATGTTGGAGAATCAATATATTGGAAACTCGAAGAATATCGATTTAAATCAATTTTGTACTTATGTTAAGTCATGGAATTAAAAAAGTTATTTCATATCGATGGAAGTTGCTTTGAAATTTAGTATTGACTTCTAGAGTTGCTTGCTTATGCTTGATAGGTATTAAAATTCATAATATAGCATGCGTGTATATTATGAGTTTTATCAATGTCTGAATAATGATTGATTTTGGTAAAGTACTACAACTTTGCAAACTTTATTGTTTATGTGATTGTACTATTGATTCAAGTACTACTGATTCAAGTACTACTAATTCAAGTATTATTTTACATTTAATTTCAGTTTGAATTTTATATGCTTCTAATTTGTATGTTTTCTTTGTTCGAAGAATAGTCGAGCAAATTTAACGTTATTGATAAGTAGCATAGGTAAGAAGAATTTTATTCTTCTTAATACTTATGTCTTTACTGTTGGATATAACTACGTGTGTCCGGTGTTGAGTTATTCCACCGAAGGGGCTTTGACCTAAGAAAATTCAACAGAGAGTTGCTCCGAGTGAAATTATATTATTGTGTTTGGAGCTCAAAATACAACGGAGACTCCGTCGAAAATTTTAAGAATTTCAGGAGACAACTCAATTTTATAGCAAACACTCTTACATCGTATTAAACCCTAAACTATATTTTATTTATATCTCTCAGAGGCAGACTCTCGATAACTCTGAATATGTTAGGGGTCGAATTATCTAAGTTTTGAATCGTAGAATACAGACACATTAAAATGCAAGCGTAACAAATATTAAATCCAGTTGTTTCTGTCTTATTTCAGTAAATAAATTATCATGGTGAGTTATATACTCATACTACATGAAGCTTGCTATATGAAGTAAAGACTCATATTCTGTCATATGCTTCATCTGTTTGAATATTATGTTAAAAAGTGTTCTTGTAATACGTGATATTTGGTACGTATAGAGATACTTAACCGTGTTATTCCACTGAATGAAAATTTTCTTGCTGGTTTATATTCTCATAATCTTGTGATACCTACGGTATACAGATTGAGATACATATCCAAGCTAGGAAACAAAGTTCTAAATAAGATAATAAATTGTTTGAATAGAATATTGGGTGGGGGAGAACATTTCTGGATAACAACGTATGAAATCTTGCAATATATATATATATATATATATATATATATATATATATATATATATATATATATATATAACTGATCAGTACTTATAATTCCTTCGCAAGGCCTTGCGAGGAATGGGAGTATGTATCACCAACCTAACCTGTAACTCATGTATCTGTAAATATTTATCCTAATTTGATTCAAATTAGGTGTTTAATTTACATATATAATATAGCTACTTGCGAGTAGTGAGCCGGACTATTAAGTATCATGCCATACCTGATATAACCTGATCCTTGGTAACGAGATTATTGCGAAGAAAATAGTGCGGAATCCAGAGATTATTCTCCAAATTGTATCATTATATAAGAAAAAATGTATTGTGATTGTGGTAGTGACTATTAGGCAATGAATGTGTTTGGACACTTTTAAATCACTAGAATTAGGACCACAATAGTGTTATAATTCAAGTCATTCATATTCTGGGTTAACAATATAATATTTTCTTATGATTAATTATATCATCTTTCCATCTGAGTATCATATCATGATTTTCAATCATATAACTGTTTTACTTTATTTATTTTACCGTTCTTTAACCGATGTCTTTGATGACCTAGTTTTGTTTACTAGATGGAGGCAGGGCTGAGGAAGAGACACTTCCGGTATATATTGTGGAAGAATATGAAGAGTAGTACTGGCAAATGATAGATCATTAATTTTATTTTGTATTAGTTGTAGTTCTTTATGTATAGTATCTATTTAGATAGAAAAACAGACTTGTGAGATGTAAATATTGGTGGTTATGTTTATAAATGTAAATTATTGTCAGTTTATTTATGGTTTTAGTTTGCTCATACTTTTATTCAAGAACTTTATATGTGACAATCGCGATACAAATACATGTGTATTTGTTTGGCGCATAGCCTGGGATGTTAGTTACGTATTCGGCTCGCCTTATTCCGGAAGCGGGATATGACAGAACCAGTATCCCATAATGTACTGATGTATTTCCTCAATAGCTCAGTTTTGTCCTCAGAACTTTTTTATAGAGTTAGTCCGGTCCGATCCGACTTGGTCCGAAAAGTGCGATCTTTGTGGACGGACTTTGACTTCATAGATAATAATTAAGCCCGATTTGGTCCGGTTCGAAATTGCTCTCGGACCAAAAAAGTCCAATCCGTGTCTAGTCCGAACCCGTACTTTATGGACCTAGGCAGCCCAGCCCAGCCCAGCCCAGTTCGGCCTGGTTCGACCTGGCCCGGCCCGGTCCGGCCCAATGCGGATCCCTATTGTCAATGATGTAGTAATATACTGCTAAAGAAAATAGAGAGAAAAACACACTCCCCCAATCCTCAGCAGTCAGTGGGAGTCCGTCCAGAATGGAGAGTTGTGCTTTGAGAAGGTTGGAAACTATTGCTCGTCACATCCTCATCCTCGTTCCAGAAACCTCCACCAATAATCTCAACCCAGTAAATCATCAGTACTTTTCCTTCTTTCTCTTTTGTTAAATTTCTTTGTGTAGGATTTATTAGTCTCTAATTTGCTTGATATATTGTGTTATCAGAATCATTCAAGTTCAGTGGATTTGGAATGTGTGGATTCATCATCATATCCTGTCATAATAGGTGGGATGGTTTTGGATGTTAACGGGAGGCCTTCCACAGATACCCTTCCTGGAACTACTACTCCAGGCACGGTAATATCATTTGGTTTCCCTATTGATTTTACGGAAACGATACTAACACAGCGACACGGACACAGGCAATTGATTTCGCCGCGTGATTGGAAAATTTTACTTGGTTGCCCAATGATAAGCAAAGTACAAATTCCCAGAGTCTTAGTAACAGTCAATTTTTCTAAACCATATGTGCAAATAATGCATAGTATTCTCACAAGGATACTTCCTTCAGATTCAGCATGTAAGTGGAGGAGTAGCGAGAAACGTTGCCGAGTGCATGTGGAAGCTCGGGAGTAAACCCTTCATTATTAGTGTTGTGGGACTTGACATAGCAGGTAGTCGGACTATGTTATGCATGGCCAATCTATAGCCGCTCGCCTTTTTGAACCAGTTTGTTGATGAAATGCAGGAGATATACTATTGAAGTACTGGGAATCTTCTGGACTTCCTACAAGCGGTAACTCCGGCTATCAGTTTTTTTTAGCATCTTCCTACCGAGGAATTCGTCACCTTTAACTTTTTGCTTACCTTGATTAGCGTTCTTTGTAGTTTTGATAGGCTATCACTTGAGAGCTCATCATAAGACTTTCACTTGTGCGAGGAACACAATTTTTTTGTCCATCATTTTCTGCTCTATGTAGTTGGTATCATACACTATCATACGATACACAACACATCTTACAATACAATATGATATACTATCATTTCATTACGTATTGGTTCATCTGATACGATACATATTGATATATAGTTTTTACTTAAGAATCTTGATTCTTGTACTTGATGGGGCTGTAAAGATGAACAAATAAAAATGTACGAGAAAATTATATCAAATCATGTTTCTTAATTCATATATGGATTTAGAAGTATAGACTTAAACCCTTACCATATCATATGATGCACGATACATGATACGATACACAAGCAAATCGATACATGATATGAATCTTGAGTTGACAACCTACTTTTTGCTTTAATTCCTTTTTAAGCTTGCATATTAACAACTTTTTTTAATAAAACATATCATTTCTTTTCCTTTTTTTGTGTCATTAATTCTCTACCGAGCCATATGCTTGCCAATGATGTAGAAATAATCACATCTTCATCCACATGTCCATCTTAGACTTTTCTTTTTTTGTAACGTACTTGAAATGAGAATACTAAGGAGAATGACGGGCAACACATTAAAGGATATGATAAGAAATAAATCTATTTGTGAGAAGTTAGAGGTGGTGTGCCAATTGAGGACAAGATGAGAAAAATCGACTTAGGTGGTTTGAATATGTACAACACAGACCAATAGATGCTGCCGTAAGGAGCAACAATATAATAGTTAATGGAGCCGCTATGACTAAAGGTAGGCCTAGATTAACATGGTTTGAAGTGTTGAAGAAGGATATGGACCTTATTGGTGTTACAGAGGACATGACCCTTATCAGAGCTGAATGGAAGAAGAGGATCCAAATAGTTGACCGCCGAAATTTGGGATAAAAGGCTTTGTTGTTATTGTTGTTGTTGTAATGTACCTGATCTTATATCTAAAGCTTCCCTCATGATAGTGACTTCAATCCATGCTACATAAATCCTTTTTCTTTTTGCAATGAAGAACTGGACTATGAGTCCTAATGATTGATTTTAGTTTTTCTCTTTTGTCCACATCTCTTTATGCCATGTGATTGTCTAGGTAGATGATATAAGATATATAACATATTGATGCAGGGATTCTGAAGTTACAAGGTATCACAACTCCTATCGTATCAAACATATTTGATTCTAGAGGTGAGCTTGCTGCAGCTGTAGCAAGTGTTGAAGCGGTTGTAAGTTTCAACTGTATTTGGGGACATGGAACTACCCCTAGTATGTTTTTTTTGTCAGACGGGATTGTTCATCTCACAGCTCTAACTCTCACTTAGTTCTTATGGCTTTCTGTGCAGGAAAAGTTTGTGACCCCGGAATGGATATGGCAATTAAGGCACACTATCTCTTCTGCTTCATTGCTAATGGTTGATGCAAATTTGAATCCCAAGTCACTTGAAGCTGCTTGTAAAGGTAAGCTCCATTACTTTTGGATCTTTCTCTGCATTGTGAAGTTCTCTCTAGATATGTTATATGAGGTTGTGAATTTTACTCTACACTGTGATCTTTGTTACATATGTTATATAATGTAAGGTTTCTCTGCATTGTGGATTTGGTTGCATAGGTTATCTGTACATGGTGGAATATTTTTCTCAACTATGGTAGTGTGGACCTTTGACTCCAGTATAGTAATGCTATAGTAATGCCAAGACAAAGTAACTGAAGGGATCATGGCATATAATTTGCATGATGCAATATAGTTTGCTTGGGTGCTGGTATATAGTGTGAGGCGCAAGATCACCTGGAATGCGGAATGAGAACAGATACGCAGTATGCTAGGGGTCCTGGTACGCGGTACATGGGGATAGGCTGCTTCAATATGCTTATCTGGAACGTGGTACGTTGAACCGGGACGTGGAACAATTTTTTAGGAGCAAATGTGCAATATAAAATATTATATAATAAAAATTACGATAAAATAAGTTCATTATTTTTTAGGAGCACATATGTGACAACCCATATAGTTTATTTTTAAAAAAATTAGCCCTTTAAGAAGTCGATGACATCCCAAACTACCGGCCCTAATCTTTCCTGCCCCTCCCCATCTTTCCTTCCCTTTTCCATCTTCTTTCCCCAACGATCACAAGCATGCACAAGGATGGCACCAGGACATGAGATCAAAATATGCAAGGGAAACGAATCAAAAGTATTCATACGAAGCCATAGACGATCTCAACATGTTGATACAACCAAATAAGTTCATATAATGTCACCGTTTAGGTCACTGGTACGTGGAAACCACGTACCGGTACGTGCAAACCGGTATGCGATTCGCCACCTATATGGTGAATTCCATAAACCTTGGTCAGGCGATACTTCAAATTCAAAACAATAGCAGTAGTTGGCTTGGCATGTCAATGATGTCGTGTTTTTTTGGTGTCCATGCAGGGGCCTTCATGTCTCTGTTTCCTTCTCCTGCAAAGATTGACTAATGCAAAATGTTGAGTCGCAAAAGCAAAATATAGGGTCTATTGACTTCTTTACCAGAAAGACATTAGCAAAGAAGATTAATTATGGCACCAACCTTTGGGACAAGGCATTGATTGATGGTATAGCTATACTGTATCGAAACATGATAGAAAACATGAATTATAACCTTTGGGACAAGGCAGTGACTAGTGACTTGGTTCCGATTATGTCCCAAGTATATTTGTATCTTAGTTTGTCCTCCTACAGTGTGTAGGTGTATGCATGTTCATTGTATTGAGTTGTTGCAAATGCATACTTTTTAAGTCTAGACAGTTCTTTCTATCGGGAAGAATGATACTCTAAGTAGGTTAATGACCAAATTATTGGGTCGAGGCAGTTCATTAATAGTGTACGAGAAAATGAAAGGAATTCTGTACAGAGAGTTTGGCACAAAGAAAATATGTACTCATTTATTGGTTTAACAATGAATTAAGACAATATTTAAACTGAGGTCGTTTGTGGCCCCAAAATTTGACTCCATGTAGTTTCTCAAGTATGCCAATTGTTGTTTAGGATAAGTTCGTAATTTGGTAGTTGAAGAATATAAAAGGTATAAGTTGATACCAATACAAGTATTAATGTGTATCAGACTCTGGAATTTCAACCAAGTTGGGGAATCAATTCAATAAGACTTCAAACTCTGTTGACTTTATGTCTTCCTCGATTCATGTCCGTATTCCTCTAGCCATGTGGTCAGCAACCTATACTCTGAAAGGTTCCTGCATGAGTTTCTTATGTGACTATGGCCTAATAACTGGAGATTCAAGGACCCAAGAACAAATTATGACAGAAACCCAGTTGCAACATTCATTCTAGGTGAAAATCAGATGGCTTCATCACCCATTACAAAGTTTCTATGACCACTCCTATAACTTACAGATAATTATACAAGGATTATCTAGTCTGCATGAAGGACAGATGATGACTTTCTTGGTTATTTTATCTTTTGTCCAAGCAACTATTGTTGAATATTCTTGTCATGCAACATTCGATCTTGTAAGATGTACTGCAGAATGACTAAGGGAGAAAATGAGTATCCATAGATGAAAGCTAGAGAATATATTAACTTTTGTATTTCTTATGAATCATGAGGTCAGCTCCAATTAGGATATCTCTTGCCCAGGCAGCAGTGCTGGTATAATTACATCACTGCAGCTGGGAGTCTGGAACAAGGCCTTGCATATTTTGCTGCTACTGCTGCTGTTGATAATGTTGAAAGCTCACAAGAGATTTCCCTTTAATTGCAATAATGTTGCTCTTATTCTAGGTAAGGATACAGTATCGAATGTTGGTTGTTTGAGCGTACGTTAATATGTTTGAACAGGCTATGTTGCACGGCTACACAAGTACAGAAACAGTGAGACGGAGTTGGCTTCGGTGTGTGTGTATATATTGATGTGTGCTTGCTTTGACTGTAAGATTCAGGGACATCTCAAATTTTGACCGTCTGCCTCCTACCTTACATGTCATTATAATATCACCAATTCCGGATTGACTTTCATACGAAGGGATAGAATTACGATCAGTAAAAATGGTACAAGGCACTACTACTTCTTTGGAGTCCCAAAGGCTTACAGTAAAGTAGGATTCTAAATGATTTTTAAATAGAATACAGCTATGCTCTTATGATATATGCGCACAACGCACAAGTCCTTTTCTAAGTGATTAATCTTGGTTGTATGTTCCTTTTGATATTATTGGCCATACTTGCTGTCACCAGTGGGCCAAGGAAAATTTCAACAATGTGCATGTGGCAACTCAAAACTAAGGCTTACTACAAGAAAATGATGACATGATTAAAACCTTTCCTAAACAAAATGTCTGAAGGACTCTGGACATAACATAAGTCTATGAGCCGAAGCTACTAAATGACTTGAGCAGATAAAAGTTGAAACCTGCAAAATTTCCAATTTGAGGATTTTCTTTTAAACATTTAAGCTTAAAAGGATAAATGATCTTCCTCCAGGCAAGAGGGAAGCATCTTCTCTTGTTCTTATCATAATTAGGTAGTCTTATCATGATTGGTTATATTCAGTGTTAGTTAGGGTTTTGTTGATCTAGAATTTTCTTTTAGGATTTCTATAAGATATAGGCTTTACGTGCTCTTTATGTATGTTTCACCGACACTGGAAAATGGTGTCCATATTTGTACCCATTTCCATGTCTATATTCATGCAACATAGGTGACTACTTGTTATACCTATCGGAAATGTCCATATTCCATATCCATATAATTTCCTTATCTATATCTGTGTCCAAATTTGTGCAACATAGTTATCATAGTAGAGGTTGTTTGCAAGACTAGAAGTAGCTTATACAGGAATTTTAGTTTGAATAGGATTGGAAACATTTATAAAATAGCAGTTTACAATTTGGGCTGCAAGCCATGTAGAGTTACTGGATTACTGTTCATGCGGACCTTAAGGTTAGTGTTCACCTAAATAGTAACCGTCTTAAGAAGGGATATATTATTCGATGATTTGAAAATGTTCAGTTACACGGAATACATTTTTATTGAAGAACAATTTTTTTCTACTTAATGCCCATAATGGTCCCAGAGTTGGAGAGAATATCTGCAGCTCTGTTCCAGGTATCCTTCTAGAGTAAACATTATTTTCTAGCTTGTTAGTTTTTATTCTTCTAGTTTTAGCTCTCTTCATAAAAGTTGGAACTGTAAGTAGTAGATATATTTTGCTATCTAAATCTATAAGGTCTCTTGTAATTAGTTGTTCACCTGCTGATGAACAACCACACCCCCTCCCCTCCCCCTCCCTCCTTTATTATCTCAATGATTGGATGGTTCATGTTGTCCTTACTGTCGATATAATTCAATTTTTTTTCTTAGAAGAAAGATCTTATTGATTTCTTAAATATTCTGGCATTCTTAGGGCAATAACATCTTGAGGTGTATTTTGTCACCATATTCACGTTTTTTGAGGACATGATTTGCCATGTTGGTAGCCTGTTTGAGAATTCTATTACCTCCAATTCTAGATGACCTTCAAATCCATATATTTGCAATGAAATTGTATGCCGTTTCAAGTTATTAATAAGTCACATCCTCTCTCAATTTATCTGGACATGACTGTTAATGAAAGCAATACCTCATCTTCTAAACTAAATTTCATACTTAATAATGTTCCGTCTCAAAAACTTTTCTCATAATTTTATGTTTGATTTTCAGTTAACCAAGTCTATTATACTCACATTTCACCCGAGTTAACCAATATTAGGGTTTGCACCATTCAAGTTATGGATGTCGTGTCCTTTCTATTTCATATGATACTCTCTATTTCCTTCAATCTAGCTGTCATACAAAGTCCATGAAGCTGTTTCTCTACAGATTATTCTGACGAAGTAAATATAAAGACTTATTGTCCTTGAATCAGTGTTCTGATTAGTCCATTCTCCTGTAATTTACAGTAGCAACAGAATCTGGCGTCCCGGTGTGGTTTGAACCTGTCTCAGTAACAAAATCCGCGAGAATTGCGTCTATTGCAAATTATGTGAGTCCTTAAATCCAATCATGGTTTTACGGCGGCAGCTTCTTAGATTCCAGCTGACATTAATGCAGAGTATTGGGATACATCCTTGCCTTTTAACATATAATATTGCTCGTGCAGATAACATGCACTTCCCCTAATGAAGATGAGCTTCTTGCTATGGCACATGCTTTATCTTCAGGCGAAGAGTTCTGTGTTGATCAAAAGGAATCTGCTAAAAGGAAAAGGCAGTCGATAGAATCATTTTTCAGTCTGCTAAAACCAGCTATTTGTCTTTTGCTAGAGAAGGGTATTAAATTACTCGTCGTGACTCTCGGCTCAGATGGTGTATTTATTTGCTCTAGACAGACACCTAGCTTTATGAAAGATTCATTAAAGAACACCAGAACTAGTATCTATGAAAAACAGTTATATGAACTTGTGAATGAAAGTTGTCCTCCAAAGCAGTACGCAAACAGTCGTTATTGTGCTTTGCATTTCCCAGCACTTCCTTCTTCAGTGGTGAGCCTCACAGGAGCAGGTGATTGCCTAGTTGGTGGCATCCTTTCATCACTTTCTAGTGGTTTGGATATGATTCAGAGTGTGGCCTTGGGTGTAGCTGTTGCAAAAGCAGCTGTTGAGTGTGAAACTAATGTTCCTGCCAAGTTTTCCCTGACGAAATTAGCAGGTATGGGTGCAACAACTAGTATCTTTAAGGTTTGTTCCCCCTCAAATCCAACACTAATTGCTAGAATAAGACACATCCACATTGTTTATGTTTTGCTTTTATTCTTTTACTTTTTGAGATTAAATGGTGGGAGTAAATCCTCCGGTATTTTAATAATGATAATTAGCAAAACAAGACCCAATTGCTGAAGGAGATCACTTTGAGAACACAATGGAAAAGAAAGCACAAATTAAGGCTCCATGAAGTGTAAAGCAGACTGATTTTTGTCTAGTCACAAGCATGGTGTTGCTAGAAACTATCACAGCCATGGATTGATCATGGATGCATGTCAACATCTTGAGTATCTTTTTGTCATCAGCGACCCCTCTCTTAAGACAGTAAAAGAATAACGAAGCATGCATCCTATGGTATCTGCTCATCGCTTCATTGTTTGGTGTGTCCCATTCCCATTCATCAAACATTGATATCTTATGGACATTCCCATTCAACTTTGCTTTAAACGACCCCTGTTCTGTATCATGGTGTGGCAGCAGCACTGACTCGAGACTGGTTTGATTTTGTTTTTCTTGCCTGTTTTTACCAAATTATATTGCCCTCCTATAGCTGAATATTTCTTTTACTGTGGTGGGTTTGCACTTTTCTTTGTGGAGCTGATCTATTTCCTCAGCAAGCTGATATTTTTGACACGATATTTTGTCTTGCAGCTGAAGCACGTCAAATTTTGTTGAGTGCGAAGCAACTTGTGCTTGATTAAGGTCCATGGTATAGAAGTCGATGGGACTTGCTCTTTCATGGAGTCAGTTGGGCATTTATAAGCTGATTTCAGAAGAAACCTATCATTTGTGTTAGGTATGTTGTTCCCATCAACATTAGTTCTGAAAAAAACTCCCCTGATCTTTACTTTGGTGATAGTAAATCAATATTTCATATATCTTTGCTTCCTTAGCTACAGATTAGTTCATTTGTCCATGTGGCACTATCTTAAACTCTTCAATTATTCCTCTTTATATTCCTGTAATGTTATGAGCGGGTGAGAAATGTTGTCGCATTCATTTAATTTTGTGTTGTTTTGGAGCTCACTGGATTAACCTGCCAAAGTGGAGATTCATCTGATTTTATACACATTTGAAGGGTAGTTTGAGAAAGCTATGCATAACTATAGCAAAGTGTAAACAAACAAATAAATAAATAAACAAGGTACTGATGTATCTTAGCAATTATATAAAGACTTGAACATTAAACAACACCGCTTGTTAAAAAAAAAATCATTTGTTGTGATCAAACATCAGAAGCTTATACACAGGTCCGGGCCTTGAACTTTTCTATGCCCGTGGGGAGAGTAAAAAAAATGCCCCTTCCTAACAACTTGACTCGAAAAGTCAAAAAATTGATAATAAAGCAACTAAAATAATCGAATGCCATAATAAAGTGAAACCATCTATTCAATAATTTGAAAGAACTACAAAGTTGAGAGAGCATTAAACTTTCTCTCAAACCAAAACTGAAATTTCAAAAATAAAATTAATCTAAATTGATTGATGTCTTTTCACTAGCAAAATTAAACTAACATATTATCTAAAAATAACAGAATTCTTGGCCTGCGGCTTCATCCCCAACAACATACCAACATTATCTTAAATGCTTTCTGTCCATCTATACAAAACAGTCAATGAAGACCTAGCTTTCAAAAGAAAAAAGAAACAATCAAATTGAAGCCAAAAGTTATTATCTCAAATGCATTTTTCTCGTATTCTTTGAAGCAAAATCATCAATTATATTTTCATATGTTATGTCCTCCAACATATCTTTTTCAATGTATATGATTGTTAATCCATTTAATCTATCTTGTCTCGTTGTGGTCCTCAAATAAGATTTTAACTTGGAAAAACTTCTTTTAGCTTATGCTACAGTCACATGAAGAGTTAATAAAATTTGATAAGCAACCAATACATTAGAAAAAATATTGAGTTCCACTACAAACACTAGAATTTCAATGGTTATGCAAGATTTATTTGGTCCATATGCTTCTGGAGGTAACATCTCTTGCAACAATCTTATTTCTAAAAACAAATCATGGACATTTCAAATACATCCATCCTTTTTAGAGCTTGTTCAAGATTTACACAATAATTTCTCAAATCATATTCCTCCATTGACACATTGTTGTCTATGAAACAAGAATCCAAACATCTTTTCAAAACTATACAATTGTTCAAACCTACTCTTCAACTCTTAAAGAGCAATATCTACAATAACAAAAAAAAATATCACTTCTAAAACATTCTTCAACTGTTGGTGGTTCTCTCTCAGTATTAATTTTTTTATCAAATTGTCTTTTCTTAAAAGTTTGGTGTCTCTAAGGAAATACATGTTTAACTCCTAGTCGAGCTGTCCCATGTCGAGGAAAGGAAAGATGATACAACCCTTGCTCCCATTTACCGATGGGTACCATTTCGGGGAGCAGAAAATTTGAAAAACCAAGCCTAGCTCCGGAAAGAGAGGCGACCGGAAGGAACCGAAAAAAAAAGATTGATGATATAGGAATTTGACTACGGATCTACTAATGGACGACTACGGATCTACTAATGGACAACAGAAGCCTGAGCATAGCAGTCGCATAACAAAGCAATTTCTTTAGCAGAATTCATGGTAGATGCAAAACTTTCTTCCCTATGATTTTCAAAAAAAGAAAAAGAAACAAGTACTTTTAATTGTTTCACCGCAACATCAATGTTCATCTTTTCAAATTTTAAAAATCTACTAATCGAGTTTGTGTTGTACAAAACATCATACCAAATAACCAAGCTTAATAAAAACTCAAAACTACTAAGTTCATGTATTGCTAACAATCTAGCATCCTTAGATAATCTTTCATCATCGATAAGATCTTCTACTTTAAGTAAAGCTTCTTTGATTTGGCCAACTTGTGATTTAATGGCTTTGACACTTTCAATGTGATTTTTTCCACCTTGTGGTGCATAATGAGTTAAGTGTTAGACCGTCCAAACAATAAAGTAACACACACTACTTTTTTTGTAGAATGAAAAAACACTATATACATGCATCGACATGCTAAAAAAATGATTTTGCTTTAGCACATGAGTTTGCCATATCACATAGTACTAAATTAAGACAGTGACAACCACATGGCATGTACAACGCTCTATGATTGATATCAAGTTATCTTTTTCAACACCTTGGTGTTTCCTCTCATGTTAAAGCTATTATCATAACCTTGTCCTCGAATATTATCAACATCAAGATCAAGAGATTCTAATGCAACAAGCAAATCATTGAAAAGATCCAATCCGGTTGTGTTTTTTACATTCAAAAATTGTACAAAGTACTCAATTTTTACATGAATACTTGACACATCAACACACTATAATATTATGGTCATTTGTTCCTTGTGACTTGCATCTAGAGTACAATCAATGATTACATTTTTTTTTTTACTTTTTCAATTATTAAACATTTCACTTTTGATGATAGATTAGCTATCAACTCATTCTGAATTTTATGGCTAATATAATGATAATGAATCTCTTTTTCTCTAATTTGTCAAAAATATTCTTGCATTATTCGATCAAACTTGGCAATCATTTCAATCGAGCCTAGGAAATTACCATTAGAATCATCGTCAACTTCTCGTTATTATTTTCACCTTGACCAATATCCTCAGTGTTTGCAACATTATCATTTTCTATGATTTTTTCTAAGATGATTTTCTTGTGCAGATTGATTGTCAAAAAATTTCATAAAACTTTCTTGCACTACACATGTTTCTCTAAGAACGTACTTATCCAATAGATCCTTTCGTAGTTTGAGTCATTTTCTTTTAATTTTTCTTATTTTTCTTTTTAGAACTTTCAGAGACTTGTTTTCTAGGAAACATGTTTCTCTAGACAACTAGGCTAAATTGAAATACAAGAAGACATAGTCAATCTCAACAATTCATTGGTCACAAGTTCACAACAATTAATCAAACACACAATTTTAAGAATTTAACTCATCAACACAATGATTAAACTAATTATAGTCATTAATCAATGACGATAAAACCTGAACTCCTAGAGCATTAGAGCTTTTGAGTTCTCAATTGCAGATTTGCCTCAAATATCCAAATTGATCAACAACTTTTGTTTTTCTGATTTGTGGGAGAATTAATGAAAACAAATAACATAAAACTTAAACATTTTTTTTTCATAATACATTGATACAATCAAATAAATTAAGCAAGAGAAATACAATACTAGACCCAATCTAATTATGGAAACATATTACCTCTCTTTCAAGAGAATTTGGGTATTAATTGTCAAATTCCTCACCAAATCGTCCGGCTCCAAGTCGCTACTACTGCTACTACTACTACTACTACTACAAGCGTCTACTTCAATTACCGACTCTGAAATGACGGAACAAAACCCAAAACTTTCTGACTTTCGTGAATTAAAAGAACAAGCAAGTAGAAGAGAAGTTTGAACTTTGGAGGAGAAAAAGATGAGAGATGTTGTGTGAATGGATTGAGCAATGAACAACAAGTTAAATTTTTTTGGGTTTGTATGAAAGGTTCAGTGCCCCTTTAGTCTTTGGACCCTGGGTCGTCATCTAGCCTTTCCTGGGCCACCGTTGCTTATATAATCCACCCATGCTTATATAATAACCAAACCGACGATTTTGATTTTGTTATTGTAATTGTGCTTTAAATGCAAAATGTATTGCTACTTTTCCTTAGGCATCGTTTGGTTTGCGGAAAGGAAAGAAACTCATTTCTTTGCTCTTTCCATGGACATGAAAAATTGCAATTCCCATCTATTTTCTTTCTGGTGTTTGGAAAGGCCATGAATATAGTCAAAATACATCTTTTAGTTTCCATTGCAGTATTTGGTGCTCGTAAGGAAAGGAAACAAAATCCTAACAATTTTCCATAATACTCTCTTACTAACGAGAAAACTTTCAACAGGATCATAATAGATATAACCAACTTATCCCATCATCTACAGAATATCACTGAAGAAAAATGAACTCTATATATCATATCAAAATAGATAAAGAAATCACCAAGTAAACATCACAAGACAAAGAAATATGAAATAACAACATCATAAACATATAATAAGTTCTAATATCACAACATAGTTAAAATTCAGATTACATAATAGCTTCTAATAGAAGTTTGATCAAAATATAACAGTATGTTGAGCCATCATCCACACTCCAAAAATAAAAATAAAAGCAATTTTAAGGCCAACATTAGTCTTGAGCATCCATTTCTCTAGTGGTTAATAAGCTTATAAATCCATTAGCTCTTTAAATTGTCAGGTAAGCTAAACAGGAGCTCAATTTTGGACTCATCGCTGATAATTGCACTAGCCGCCATAAGCACATATAATCATTCAAACCTTCAATTTTCGAAAGCTCGTCGACAAGTTCACCTCTTTTTGTAGATGTTGCATGCATGGTCATTCAAAAGTACTTCTTTCATAGTCTCTAAGTGTGTCTTGGTTGCGACCACAAAAGAACATAGTGTGCTATCCATGTCTCCCAAGCATTGAGCATAAGCGTCTCTTGCTCGTTTTCTAGTCCGAGTTGAATTAGGAGCAGAAGAAGGTGTGCGATTAGCAGGTGTAGGAACACTGTTTTCAGGCAAATCATCTCCTTCGAGGTCAACAAATTCATTATCATTATTCAAATCTTCATCCACTTCAGCACGTCCTTCAGCTCCTAACCCATTGGCTCGATCTCTCCCAAAAGCTTCAACCAAACTATCATAATGAATGAATGGTTAAGTCTTAGTCCTTTGGCTTCCTTGTGAACCTGTCATATACAACATAACTAGATATCAAGATTAAGTTTTAAGATGTAACCTACAACACAATTGGATATTAGATATATCACATTTCAAATTAAGAACTTGCATTTAAATTTAATACGACTTACCTTAACCCAATCGTCATAAACTTGCTCTTCGCATACAACATTTTATTTTCATGGTCCCATGAGAAGCCACTTGAGTTAGCAATCATGTTGGAGATGTCAAGTGTTTCTTAACACTGAGACTCAATGTAGGGGTTCGCTTTTAATGCACAATTCAGTAGCTTTTGCTCTATAATTTTTTCTAGTTGTCCCAAATATCCTGACCTGAATCCATTGTCAACCTTCCAGGTCCCAGCAACACAATTAAGTTAAAACATCAACTAGAGTTACATCTTCAACAGGTGTGTGCTGGTTTGTGCTGGTTGCTTCTCTTTATTTCTTCCACTTTAACTACCGTGGATCTTGAGTTTGCTTGCAAATCCATCCTACATAAAAGAACGGTATTAGGACACCAGGGTCATGTGAGATTCCTCTTAAAACACTTTAAGACTGAGTAGCTTGGCAACAAGCAGGGAGATGTGAAATATTGTTCATACAATTCTCTTTTACTTATCGGTATAGATTCATAGAGAATTAACAAGCTGAAAACTAACACAACCAAATCTTAACAATGGCAAAACACAATAATCTGAACAAGCTGAATATTAACACAACTGAAAAGTGACACAGCTTTTCAAGATCTCTTTGGTCATCACAATAGATTGAATTATGCGCCACAAAAATGAAATCCAGTTTACTATCCAACAATAATATAGTCTAACATACCAATGTCGACAAGCATTAAACAAAAAAGTAAAATAGGCGAATAAGAAAAGAACTAGTGGTTTTCTTATTCAAAAATTTGTTTCAACTGCACCCAAGATTTACAAGTTTATCAGCTATTTGAAGCAATCTTCTAAATTAAATTCTCACTAATTGAAGCAATCAGCTATTTGAAGCTCTATCAGTTTTCTATAGATAGTTATAATTATTCATTTATGTGCTCTTGGAGGTTTAAAGAAGGGTGGTCCTATCTTTTTCTTAGAATTGAGCTTTAAGAGTGGTCAGGTTTCATTGCCAAAACAAAAAAACCAAAAAAAAAATGGTGGCCAGGTTTCATGCTCATTCTTTCTTCTATGTATTGTTCTTCTTATTATTAATCAGGAAATTAATATGGTAACAATTAAAGTGCAGGAAGAAGACAACTAAAACTTCAAATAACATGTCCAATACATAATAGATAAGGCCATGGGGTACTGCACAAAATCAGTCTCATACAAACAAAAGTACAGATGGTTGAAAACAAAAGAAAGTTCCATTCATAACAGAAACAACCTACACAACTTTTAGAACAAAACCACCAATACCAAATAAACAAGCACAACTCCAACAGAAGAAAATAAAAGAAAAAAATACAATCAAGTCTCCGGTTCTTCTGATGAACTCTCCAATTCAGTTTTTTGTCTTGTGTTCCTATTTCCTCTCCATTCATTGAACATTTGTGTTGCTAACTCTCACCTCCATTCATTTCATTGTTGTGATGAGTCAATAAAATTGATTATATCATCATCATCATCATCTTGGTTATTGACAATCTCATTCAATTGATTTTCTAAGGGATCAATTGCCATTTCCCTTCTTATAAGGTTGTGAAGGGCTCCTTCCCTTCTTAACATGCTATAACAATTCGGCATTGCGTCTTCACTGGGAAAAAAAATGAAGGGCTCCTTAGAATTGCCCAAAGCAACTTAACCTAAAATATATCTCTATTACGTTCCTAGCCGATGAATGCTTCATATTAAAAATTATTTCGGGGGTGGTAGGCTGATTTCCTTCTCTCCAATCATTTAAATGATATATCTGGCCTCTGTATAGAGCAAGAAACCCTTCCCCATTGGATACCTAGCATTAACAAGGTAGTAATATCCTATTGGATAAAAGTGAAAAATGTAATTACTTTGATGAAAAATTAATATAAAGATGGAAAACCAATTATGTAATGACAGAAAATAGTAATTTTTACATCATTTCACCATGGGAGACTCACAACCCGTCTCCTACTAATGGCATCACGTTGCACTCGTGAATCTGCAATAGAACCCTCCCAACCCAGTAATACATAAATGAATTGCATATCTTGGGAGCATACTCCTAAGACGTTTGTAGCAATTTAATTCTTCCAACTTCAATACCTAGGCTTGTGAGCTTATGGCACATGTACTCTAATATATGTCCCATGTAGCACCCCGAGACAATTCTACAATAATACACAACTTAGAATGTTTTTTCTTCTTTAATTCCATAGTGTAATAAAAAACAATAACAGATTTTTGTGTACCTTAAACCATTTCCACTTCTCATCAGATGGGTTCTCGATCAGATAGGTTCTCGGACACAGGTTCTAGTGTTTTTAACAATTATCCTTGTAGACATAGGATTGCTCTTAATACCATATTAAAATATCTGCTAATTGTTTCCCCAGGTGCAAAATTCTATCTTGTATGTTTATGTTGTTTTCATGGTGTGCAAGAATATGCAAGAACATAGTTACCATTTCCTCCACAAATACATTTCTTGTCTCTCAATTTACCAGATGTGTGTAACATAGAGCACAATATACTAAATGTATGCATATCCATGCGGAGACCTATTTATGCATCTTACGTCGCTTGCATACACTATTCGTTGAAAATTTCCAATTCTTGAAAAAGCTTCATAAATAGATCGTGATTTCAATCTATACTTTCGATTATATCGTTCTGCAATGATATACATCATAATGTATATCATGACGACAAAATTAAGTAAATCCTTAATATTGTTCAGCATTAGAAGAATCTTTTTGTCTGTAACAAGTTTCTACAAGCCATAACTGCATACTAAATTTTCTTTCTTATAAATCTACCAAATATATAGCAAAGACTCAAATAGAAAAAAAACTGAAACATGCTTATATAATAGTCAAGTTTCTATGGATTCAATCCTTCAACCAAACACATCAGTGGAATTAATAATAGCATCAATGAAAGTATTCTATCAATCTACTTCCTATTTTGTTTAAGTTTATAGAAAAAATATTTGACTACACATGCCTAATACTGAAGACAAGTCAGCAACAAACTATACCATACAAAAAAACCAAAACCACAGATGAAATCAATAACCAAACGCAGAGGCATATTATATTATATAACAGAAACAAGAAAGGAGAGGAACTTATCATATTCATATATACTGAACTGATAAATGAGAGAAGAATAAGTCATATAATAATTTTTTAAAGTCATATGATACATACCTGGAAGCTGCTATGCGAGGAAGACGATAACAAGATGAATTATGGTAGTGAAATGCTTCAGTTCTTCTTGCTACAAGTGTTTGGTTTTTGGATTGAAGTCATAAAAGAGAAGCACGCTTGACACAGAATTCTAAAAGGTACTGTGGATAAAAAATGGCAAATAACGATTTTGAGCAGGAATAGTTTAAGTCCTAATTTTTTTGTAATCAAAGCAGGAAATTTGGAGGGGGAGCCATTTCCTTCCCTAATTTTGGGAACCTTTTTTCTTTCTTATTCATTTCCTTTGGCATCCAAATACAGAAAATGAACGAGTTTCGTTTTCCAAGACCTTGATTGATTCCTGTTCATTGCCTTAGTTTGTAGTCCTTGTTGGCATTTGTTTTAGGTCCTGTGATTGTGGCTATATTACTTTATTCACTACCTATTTTTGCTAGATGCAGGTGCTGAGGCATTTCACTAGGGAATAAATAGATGGTTCTTGTTCACATTTGTTACACGAACGTGTACTGCTTGGATTTTAAGGTCTATTTGGATTATGCTATCATAATGTTAAGGGGAACGTCTTGTAAAATTAAATGAATATTTATGTGGTGATAACATCTGACGGAATGTGATTGAATTGTTCACCAGTATAGCCTAGTAGCGATTCAGTTGCAGGCTCAGTTGTAAGACTCAGATGGTGTATAAATGAACAACATTGAATTTAAGGAAAGCAAAGAAAATTCGATGACAATGTATTATTTGCAAATGTCTTGTTCAGGAAAAAAAAAACAATCCTTTCTCTTGATAAGCATATACTAATGTTTGATCACTTTCATGTAAATACAAAATATAAGCAGAATACCAGATTGATGTTGTCAATAGGACTTGGAGCTCACCATTCAGACTTTTGACCAGATCAGTTTACACCTGTGTTTTCTTCATCGACTATACTAATTACACCCAATCTCAATCATAATGATCAGCAACTGTTTTGAAATGATGATGATAATTTTTCCTTTCGATGCTAGTTTTTTTTTGTCAATCATTCATGGGTGAATGAAAGCAAGAAAGCAAAGTATAGTTTATCTCTGACTCTTCGTAAGGAGGCTTAAAAACGACATTTAAAATAAGTCGTCTAAGTCGTTTGTATATTTTTATGTAACTAAAAAATAAAAAATAAAATTTAATTAATTGTGTTACGTTTTAGTTCCAAAATATGCGTAACCGAGCTACGTGGCAATGGCTAGCGGGTACACTCCGATGGGCATTCCAATCTAATAGACCCGTTGTAGTGTACATAAGCTGTAAAATACAATAATAACCCAACACTTATTCACTAGTAATATAACTAATCTCAGATATAAATAATGGAGCACAGAAAGAAATCAAGTCTACTAATATGCAAAATGGAAATAAGTCTCAAAATATATCATAATACAATCCTGGAAAAGTCTCGCGGGGACAAATCTACTAATACAGTAATGGAATATAAGGAAGTGCAGAAAGATAACTAGAACCAATATCAGCTAACTAGATAAAGATATCGGATCCAAGATGAAGTCTCTACCAAGGTCAGGTGAAGTCCTCTAGAAGAATCTCGTCCTGCTCCAGAATAAAATTTTGGTCCAAACTCCGGGTAATCTTCACCGCCTATGTCTGGAAGGGAACCAGGCCCTCATGGGACGAATAAGGTACAAACAACATGTCAAAGTAAAGCAGTAATAAAATGTATAATACACCAGATGGTAAACTAGGATAACCGTCTAAATGACACACAATCTCGAGGACAACGTTCGCACACGTAGGCTGTCTAAAATAAAATTCGTAGCTCCGGAAACGGAATCTTCTGGGGTGCATAGTCGTATGTAGCTCCGGGAACCAAATTTTTCGGTAAATAAAATCAGAGGTTCGTAACTCCAGTCACGAAAGTATCTGGTAATATAAAGTGTGCGTAGTAGCCCAAGCATGTAGTAGCTGTCCTCCCCTCCCCAAACGATCGCACGAGTCGTGTTCGCGGCTCGCTTGACCTGATCCTCTAACTAGACAGTCGAGTCATACATAGAAGTAAATGTAAACATAATCCAATCGCGTTCCTATAATCATCACAGATTTCGGTCACTCTGACAATATCATGGTACAAGAAGTCTGATAAGATGAAGGTGTATGAAAGTGTTCTAGGATTCCGATATAACAAAATAGGTACATCTGGGGTATCGAGGCCAATATCTAACAATCGATACTAGACGGTACTGTCGTACGTCTGCACCCGGATACGACCCGGACGCGAAGTATCGATTATGGCCCAAGGGTGTAATATAAATTACAAGGTAAACAATAATGTAAAATATATCTGGAAACTGAAATACAGTATGACAAGGTACACTTTCTTGGATCTGGATGCTGGAGATGAGATGCTGGTCCAACGTCCAAGTCTGAAGAGTCCAAAGAATCTAGGGGATTTTTTTAACAGAAAATTTACTGTAGCGAAATAAATTTATATTAAATTCATGCAAACGAAACAAGTTTGCAAAATTTTGAAAAAAAGGCAGAGTCCGCCAACAGTGTTGTCGGAAAACACAATGCTGTACACGTACGCAGCAAAAAATAAAAAAAATTAATGTGGGCCCCACGGCCAATTTTCGTCAACTGTGTTGGCTGAAATTGGTGGGGGTGGGCAATTTCAGCCGACACAATTGGCGAAAATTGGCCGTGGGGCCCACTGTTTATTTTATTGGTTTTGTTTGGTTTGGTTTGTTTGCTTAGTTTGGTTTGATTGGTTTGTTTGGTTGGTTTATTTTAATTAGTTATGTTTTTGTTTTATTTATTTAGTTTAGTTTTGTAATTAGATTTAAGAAAATTTATTTTAACGAAATAAAATTAAAATAAATTAATTGGAAAGATAACTAAATAACTTTTTTAATTTATTTTATATTGGGTCTTTTTTATCTTTTTATATTGGGTCTTTTTTAATTGCAAGATATTTAGGTTTTTTTAATTTATTTTATATTGGATTCTCCAAAAATTTTCAATATATTTTTATTTGCAAGATAACTAAATAACTTTTGTAATTTATCTTCGAAAATTTTCAGAATCGCAAAATTATTTTGCACATATATATAATCATTTAAATAAATTAAAAAAGACCCAATATAAATTTTCAGAATCGCAAGATATTTAGGTAGTTATTTAGTTTTCTTTTTATCGTTTTACGGCCCCCACACCCAATATAAATTAATTTCGCTACAGTAAATTTTAAATATTCGAAAAAAAAAGACCGAAAGTAAAATTTGGAGGTCGAAACATCGTTTTTTTGCGATTCTGAAAATTTTCGAAGTCCGTAAAACGGTAAAACCGTTTATCCCGTAGTACTTTTTGATACGGTCATTTTGGCACAAACTGGAGCTTGTTTCGATCTCCCAGTCAAAAGTTATGATATTTTAAAGTTTTAAATTTTAGATTTTTGTCTGTAACATGTGCGTTTTGCTTCGGATAAATTTTTTTTTCTACACGATTTGTGTAACTCTCGTCGAAAATATACAAATCGACTTATTATTTAACGAAAAACGGTTTCAAAACAAGTAGTTATGGGCGCTCGAAGTCTGCTCGACGGCAGATATAATATTCTTACGGCAGATTTTTATTATTATTATTTTTTTAACGTCTGTTAACGAAGAAAAAATTAACGATAAAAATATAAACGTCCAATTGATATTGATATTTTTTTCTTAATTTTTTAAACTTTTATGCTTATACAAATTTTGATGCTTTGGAAACAAATTTCCGAAAAAATATTTCTACATATTTCTTTCCAATTAATTTATTTTAATTTTATTTCGTTAAAATAAATTATCTTAAATCTAATTACAAAACAAAACTAAATAAATAAAACAAAAACATAACTAATTAAAATAAACCAACAAAACAAACAAATCAAACCAAACTAAACAAACAAACCAAACCAAACAAAACCAATAAAATAAACCGTGGGGCCCACATTAATTTTTTTTTTTTTTTGCTGCGTACGTGTACAGCAGTGGTGTTTTCCGCCAACACTGTTGGCGGACTCTGCCTTTTTTTAAAATTTTACAAACTTGTTTCGTTTGCATGAATTTAATATAAATTTATTTCGCTACAGTAAATTTTTTGTTTTTTTATATAAATAATTTAGATTTCTGGTTTAATTGATTTACTTATATATAAAGAAAACTTGATACCTATTTTTAATTACCCACATTCATGATGCTATTAGCTAAACTAGGTTTAAATGCCAACTCCACTGTTAAGTCACTTCGTACACTAGTTCCTTAAACCAAATATTTAATAGTTATATGCCATCCATGATATGCTCTTCCCCGTCACCCAAAAAATTATATTCCTGTGCTCACACCCTTAGAGCATCTTCAGCAGTATTATCTTGTTTTGTGTTGTATTATCTTATTTTGTGTTGTGATTTTTGTGACATGAGACACAAAATAATATATTTTCTATATGACAATATTATATTCACACAAAACAATGAGATAGAAAAGTGTTCTCCAATGCAAAAGTATTGAGAAGACAATAAAAGCTATTTTTTTCTAACTTCCAAACCAATTTTTTTACTTCATCCTTTTTTTATAAATATTTTTATTCATAATTGATTATGTGGAAGTAAAATATTATGAAGTCTATTGTCTAGATCTAGACAACCAATTTTACTTGTCTTTGACATGTCATTGTCATGCCAATTTCATAATTTATTTTATATTTATATTGGAGAAAGAATTTTAAAATAAGTTGTGATTAATAGATGACTACCACTTTTTTCAATCCGACAATTACAGGATTGGAGATGCCTATTCAATTCACTTCTCCCCCAGCTCAAATTTGTTGTCCGGATTTTCAGTCTGAAATCCTGTCCCCTGACTTTATTTTTTTATTTTTTATAATGATGGTGGGACCCACAAGCTCAATTTTCGGACAGGATTAGCCCGACAGCTGATGTGGTCTGCTTCTCCCCATCTTTTATTACTTTATATTACACTGCATATATATAGAGGAGGCAAGGGGATGATGAGCGGTCGGATTTAGTTAGCCAGGGAAGAGGATGGTCGTGGCCGTACTAAGCGTGTCCGCTGGCGCCTGGAAATGCAGTGGTCTGCAGTTTACTGCTCAATGGGAAGAAAGAATCGTTCCCCAAGAATGAGGTTTGATTCATAGTTTAAAGTATCGGCCGATACCGATCCGATACGGCCGATACCGATACAGTTTGGCATGTCCCGATTCGATACCGACCGATATCCGATACTGACCGATACCGACATTAGAAGTCTCTTTTCCGGTCAATTCGACAAAAAATATTGAATTAAAAAACCAATTAGCAAGGGTGTAAAAATATAGTAAAGTTGTAAAAACATATGAAAGAGAAAAATTTATCTATCGCATATAAATCAATTGACAAGGATGATTACTATTTCATTCAATATCAAAAATACTAAGAAACAATACTGGAAATACTTTAAATTATGCATAAATGTATAAAATATATTATCTAAAATGTTAATAATTTACTAATAGTTGTTTGCTTTCCGATACCAAAAAATTCGATACTTCGATCCGAAACCGCCGATACTATCGATACCGCCGATCCCGATACTTATAGGAATGGTCCGATACCGATTCCGATACCGATACTTTGAACCTTGTCAACTTTGATTCTCCCCACATATTCGGGTTTGGTGCTCGACTGGTGACCCATGGGAGGTTTGCAATGGGTTTGGGCTTGGACGCTCTAACCAACAACAACAACAACAACAACAAAATCAAACAAACAAACAAACAAAATTTTACTCTACAGGAGCATGCATACTTGGACGGGTTTGCACGTGCTTGCCCCATAGAGGAGGAGGGGGTTATAATGGGTAGTTGGCTGTACAAAAGTTGTTTGCTTGGAAGCCACTAGTATGGGCTGGTGGGCCGGATATTTGAGTATAAATAATACAAAAAAAAACTTAGGCTAAATAGTAATGGATTAATAGTATTTGGTTATATTTATATATGTACATGCATCAAACTTAATTCTAATCTAAGAATGACATTAATAGTATTGTTATTAAAAAGAAAGTTAGAGGGGTTTACAAATTGTTTAACTACCTAATATTGTCTAAGCCAATCACCTCTAACTTATGTGGTTAATGTTCTTGACTGATGGGTTCGAATCGACAGGACAATATCTATAACAAATTCTAAATTTATTTATTTTAATATTTTTTTACGTGCGTGCAATGCACACATTCATGTTACTATAGTATATATAGAGGGAGAGACCTTAAGGCTTTGTTTAGGTCGTGAGAGAATCTCATGTATTAACCATCTTCTCTCCTCTCCATTTTTCGAAAGAGAAGAAATTATCCGACTTGATTTTTTTCCACAAGTGGTACCGGCGGTTGATTGTAGAAGGGAATGAGCTTTCTTTACTACGGGTACACTTCTTCTTTCTTAGTTAGTGGTCATGTAACCTTATCTTTCGATTTTCACTTTCTTTTCCATCAACAAAACAAAGCCTAAAGATTGACAAAATGTTGGTGTTGGGTTGGATTCCCAACAAATATGGAGAATATTTCAAATTGCGATGAATGTCATCCATGTCTAAGAAGCTCAGGGAGTCAAATGTGACGAAGGTGATACAATTTGAGCGCGTGTCAGTCTCTAGACAGTGTTGTATCAGTGCCAACGGTATATCGCTGGTATATTGATGATACAACGTTTGTTCCAGAACATTTCTGATACAAAGTGTCCATTTTTCGGTATACCGGTTTCGAAACTAAAGCAAAAATTTATAAACACCATTTGTTCAAAAATTAATGGTCCAGATCTTCTTCGAAATGAGGTAGTTTAAATAATTTTTTTCTAATACTAATCTCCATACATTACAAGCTAAGGAGAGAGTTTCTCAAATGGTGCAATTCTTCAACCAAGAGGAAGAGAGATTTGAAGGGTTTGAAGAGAGATCGCTTCGAGGAGTTCTGTATCGGTTCTTCCTTGACTTTTATCTTCAGTAATCACATATTCACTTTGTAATCAATTTTTATTGTTATTTGAAGAGTTATGGTGATCTGTGTGGATCAGTGAAGGAGTTTGTAAATGAGTCGTTGTACTTTTCTTATTCTATTACTGGGGGCTTTTTCGAGTTGGACTCCGATCGTCCCGCTATTTTTTACGTTACAATTTTTTATGTAAAAACTGGATGTATTTGCGTTGTGTTTCTGTGTGATTTTGGATTTTGGAATCATGTGTGGGTTGTGCCTATTTTCTTCACTCCTTAATAAGTTCTTCCGGTTTTGGAAAAAATATTTTTTTGTTCATTCCCAACAGAGTAAAATCGGAGCTTGTGGTTGCAAGATGTCAAAAGATTGACAACCAAACTAGGTAGAAGAGATGGACGAGAAGTTAATGCGTTTGATAAACCTAAATCGTTCCGATTATCACTATTGACGAAGCAAGATGATTTGATGTTTGTCAAGAAACTGCATCTTCGGGTATTTGCTTTCGAGAAGCTCACTGAGAAATCCAATGAGTATTGAAATTATGAGCATATACATGTGTATGGATATATATAAGGTAGTTCGTGGATGAGGATGTTGAGCACACAAAGACATTCTGGGAAAAGCTGGAATCCTTGTATTCGCTAAAAAGACCAGGGTAAACAAGTTGTTCCTGATTTGATAGATAATGGGTCTTAGGTCTTAGGTACTAGGATGATTTGTCCATTATGGGTCACTTGAGTGAGTTCCAGGATGTGGTTGATCATTTATCCTCTATGTGTCATACCCCAGTCCTAAAATACGTAGGACCAGAGTACGTGGCAATGGCCAGGTACGTATTAAGTAAACTTTAGCCCAATTTGAATACGTATACGCTGTCTAGAATATGATATCATGTATAATATGACAAGTCAAGTTATATCTCAATGTCACGACCCGCACCTGCTGTAAGGGTACGAGAACGTGGATACGTCCAGGCTACGCCATAGAATCAGCGGTAGAACGTTATCTAAGTCAATAATACTATCTAAACATCTCATACAAAAATATATGTACCTGTCAAGGTATCTCAACTCCAAATGGAGGAACAATACGATAATTAATACTCAATCACATTAAAACTAGAGGAAGATGTAGCACGATATGGAATAGAAGAAGAAAATTAATCACAATCACAATACAACTCATAATCAAGTCTAATAGGCTGACACAAAAGTTTCAAATATAATACATGTCAAAAATGTCTAAACTACGACATAACTAGTACAAGAGTCTAAACATCTGCAACTAGTTGATCATCTCCCGTATCGGCTCCTCTTGAGCCACCGTTTCTAACTCTACACCCACTCCTGAGGTCCTAGTATGTGGGATACCAGTCATCTAAATCATTTGAAAAATATATTCAGTCAGGATTGGAACGAAGCACACCTCTTACATCAGTACCAAATAAATGATAAAGACTATGCGACAGTAAATAGAGAGAATATACAAGACAAATAGAGCATGGACAAAAAATATACAAAATATAAAAAGATGTAAATAGTACAAGAGAAATAAGCATCATATACAAGAGTTGGGAATATAACTAACTAAGTGAGTGAGTACTAGCTTCGACATGTGACCGGCTTGGAAACTTGTATAGGAATCATGGACTGGTTAATCATACGTGAAGTGTATGATTAACACTAACATGAAACTTGTACATGAATACTTGTACATGAATGGGTATTGATCACATCTTTAACTAACACTCCCCATTCTCCGACTAATATAGTAGATCCAACCATGTCACATTATGACACAGGATTCTCCACGGAGGTAGCAAGTCTCCACAAGAATCAGTGTCCATACAAGTATAAGAGCAACATGACATGTACAGGATACGGCAGGAAATACCGAGAATAACATCTCATGACGGGATCCAAAAAATACCAATCCCTGTAACCACGTGTCAAGAGGTCAATGATATCTATACTAAATACAAGAAACATAAAAAATATCATAAACGAGAAACTGTCAGAGAATATACTCGCCTGAGGTCCTGAACTAACAATACCAATCTATGTCTGGATTGGTGTCACACTGACCTATATATATAAATATCATGTTATTGAGTGTAAAGAATGATAAATATGCTAAATGAGTCAAAATACGCTTTCTAGGCCATTTCTAGGTCAAGATAGTCAAATTAGGTCAAACTAGCTATTTCGAGGTTGTATGAGTCCATATCTATGATCTTAGGTTCATATCTATATGATACAAGTCATACTAGTTAGAACTAGGTACTAGGATGCCTATCTATCCCAATATCATTACATACCTTATACTAGCTAATAATACTAAGTAAAATATATTATCTTATACTAGTTATAGCTAACACTAAAGTTATATTAGTATTAATATATACTACCCTCTAATAACTAATACCTCAAATACCTTAGTGAACCAATATGTATTAACAACCAAATAGGTACTCAAACCTGGTACCCCATACCTATCTAATAACTGATACACTTGTATTAGTTCAGATATCACTGATAAATGACCACTATTGGGTAACTTACTAGTAAGTGATATAGGCCACACATCACTGATACACTAATCGAGACATACCTTTGTCTGAACACTTACCTACAGATCCACCATACAATAATGCACACAACCACTCACCTAAACACCTATGAAGAAAGCCTTCACTTCCAACTGAACACACTGTGAACCAATATGATTTCTGGACACATGTGCACAAGTTCACCTGCTCGAGCCCCTAATACCTGCATATACAGGTTTGCAGACATTCATAGAGTTTAGATTTCCAATACTTTGTGTCACTACCCAATTCTAGAAAATAGGATTATTTTTTTTTTATTGATAAATAGTGTATTGTATTTAATTATTTATATTTATAATTAATTAGTGCTTGTCTTATTTTTATTTTGATTGTTTTAGGGTTTTGGCTAGCCTGGACCCATGTCAGACCCTAGTGGACCCATGTCCGACCCAGCCCACACCCTTGTGAGAATTATTTTGGGGCCTAGAATTATTATTTTATTTTTAGGAGGTTAGTTGGAGAGATTTGGAGCTAGTTTGAGTGCATTTGGAACCCGGAACCCAAACCAAGTGAGAGGGGGGCATTTTGGGCATTGGAGAATTGTAAACCACCTTTATTTCTAGTGGCCGGCCCCCTACCTACCCCCATTTCCGTGTAATCACAGCAGCAGCCCCCTCCCCTTTTGTTCTTCTTCATTCCACTCTTCTTCTTCTTCTCCACTTCTTCTTTCTTCTTCCTTCTTCTCCAAGGTGAGTTCTTTCTTCCAATTTTCTTCTTTCTTCTTCTATTCCTTCTCCTTATGCTAGCCCTAACCTTGCATTTTCTCTAACCTAGGTGTGAGAAGCCTAGATCTAGTGTGGGAGCTAGAATTGGTAGCTTGGAGCTTGAGGGAGTTGATTTGGAGGGAATTTGGGACTTTGGCCTTGGGATTCCAACTCCCAAGAGGTAAAACCTAACTTTCCCCTTCCTAATTATTTTTGTGTAGTGTAATTAGTGTTGTAGAACCCTCCTAGACCCTAACCCTACCCGTAGGAGGAAGTTGGAACTAGTTTGGGTGAGTTTAGAGACTTTGACATTAGGTTTTGTGTCGAATTCGGGTGAAATCCGAATTTGGCCCAATTTTGGGTGATGCCCTAGGTTAGATGGACCTAGGTAGACGTTGTCGGGTGTCTAGAGGGTGAGTGCGTGTCTCCGTTTGGACACGGGAAGCCGTGTCGCGGAGAAACGGGCGTTTCGGGCGAAATTGGGGCTTTTCGTCGTCGCCGATTCTAAGTGCGTGTGCGTTTCCGCCACGGGCCTAGAATCGACGTGGGAGCGCATTTTCTAGGATCTAGACATCGTGTAGAGCGCGTGGGTAAATTTTGGGCCGATTCCGAGTTCGTTTGGTGTGCGTTTCAGGAGGTTTTCCGAGCCGCGCACCACGTGTTCGTCGAAATGACCGAACGGCCATTTCGACTTGGTTTCCTCGTTTCGGCTTTGTGCGCGCGTTGGGTTAGTATCGGGGAGTGTGTGCTAGAGTTTTCGGGCTATATTTTATATATTTTAGGGTATTGGTGAGTGTCGGGGTCGTTGGGCGTGAGTAGGGCGTGTGGTTTGAGTGTTGTGTGCATTGTGTGGTGGTTGTGTATATGTGTATATATATATATATAAATATATGTATATATTTATATGTATGTTTGTTTATGTATATATATTATGTATATATGAGTGTATTTATATCTATGTGCTTATGTGTGTATATGTCTATGTGTATATATATATGTATATGTGTAAGTGTGCTCGTGTGTATATGTATATATATTTGAATATGTGTGTGTGTGTATATATCTTAGAGTGTGTGTATTGATATATATATATATTATGTGTGTTTATATATATATTTGTAGCTATGTACATATATATTTATGTGTGTGTGTGTATTAGTGTGTTTGTGAGAGTGTAGGTGTGTGTGTTGAGAGTGTTTAGAGTGTGTATATATATATCTATCTAGTAGATATATATATAGTTATATATGTATGTATATATATATATAGATAGTGATATATATATGTATATATATGGGTGTGTGTGTGTGTGTATGTGTGAGGAAGGGGGGGGGGCAGAACCAGCAGCAGCTGCTGCTGCCTACAGCAGCAGCAGGAAGCTGCAGCAGCAGCAGCAAAGCTGCAGTAGCAGCAGCAGTAGCAAGTGCAGCAGCAGCGGGATCAGCCCAGCAGCAGCAGTAGCAAGTGCAGCAGCAGCAGGATCAGCAAGGAGCAGTAGCAGCGGCTAGTAGCGAGGGCTAGTGAGGGAGAGTGAGAGTTTGATATATATATACATATGTAGATAACTAGGTAGATTAGATAATTAGATATATAGATAAGTAGATACATAGGTAGATACCTATATCTATGGGTAGATAAATAGGTAGATGGATAATTAGACGGGTAGTTAGATAGCTAGATAGCTATTAATTGATAGATAGTTTATAGATAGATTAGAGAGTTTGATAGTTAGACTAGTTTATAGATATATTAGATAGTTAGAGGGATATCTAATTAATAGATAGGTAGTTGGATAAATAGGTAAGATAGTTATTAGATATTGATAGATAGATAGCTAGGTATTTAGATAGATGGATACTAGATAGGTAGATAGGTAGATAGATAGTTTTATCTATCTAAGAGATAGATATCTATATACCTATAGTTATATATATATATATAGATATCTTGATAGGTAATATATATATATATGTTATGATAGGGTAAGATAATGGGTATTAATGGGTATGTGTGTGGATATCTATATACATAGGTATATACATACTTAGATGTATATAAATATGGTAGATATATATATTACCTAGCCTAGATTAATAACTAGGTATATAATTAATAGCTAGGCAGCTAGTTAGAGGGCCTTAGGGCGAAACCTCAATACCTTGAGATACCGAGGTATCTCGATACCTTGAGATATTCAAGGTATTGAGTTTCGAGCGGGGTATTTGAGCATTAGCCTAGGAAATGCTTGTGAATGATTTTTATATGTTTATATGTATATAATTACGCGTGCTAGCATAGGTTTTAGCGGGTTTAGGCGGGGTGCGTGGCCTAGGGCGAGGTATCGGATACCGAGGGTATCTCGGTATCTCGATTAGGCGAGTTTGAGAGTTTAGTAGCTTAATGAGCTCGGATTGACCTAGAATTTCAGGGGCACCCTAGTTTGACCTAGCTTTGACCATAATTGTCCCCGTTGACCGTAAAAGTCAACGTTTGACCTAGTTTTGACCTAGAGTTGACTTTTTGGACCCCGGGTTGACTTTTTGACCCGAATTTCACCGGTTTGACCCGTTCGACCTAGAATAGCCCTAGAAGCCTGTTTTTAATTATTTTATATCAGTTTAAATGCTTAGAACCCTGTTTAATCCTTGCTTTTCGTATTAGGTCCCTGCGATACCGGTCCGGACCTCGATCCTCATCAGTTGCTCAGGACATCAGGCGAGTACCTACCTCTGATAGTTTCCATTTCATGATAGCGTTTATATCACTTGTTCTAGAACTGTAATACTTGATTCTGACACTTTATTACACGAGCTGGTACTAGTGGATCCCGTCATGAGGTGCTATCCCCCTTACCGTGTTCAGCGGGTACTCTATCACGTGTATTTCATCATGTGCTTCGGGTATTGATTATCATGTGCTATCATGTGCTTCTTGTGCTCTCGCCTTCGTGTGCGCGAGCTACTATCATGTACGTAGCGTGTTGTGGTTGGATCCAATGGTATTAGTGGGGGAGGGGAGTAGTGAGTTGGTTATATGATCAAAGCCAAACAGTATTCATGTGTATGTCGGTTATGCAACTCACGCATAACGGAGTTATCGTAGTGTTCTTCATGTGCAACCTAAGCCGATCATATAACGAACTTGTGCTCAAGGCACTTAGCTAGTTTTCATGTTTCTCACCTGCAGTTACTTTTCCACTACTTGTATTGTTCTCCAGTTTATATTACAGCTATTTATTGTGTTCCAGCATATATTTATTTCCTGTGCATCTTGATTACTTTTCTATTGCTCGTCATATACACCTTACCATGCATTTGGAGTTGCTTTCAGAGTTATGTACTTCGCTCCAGTCCTGACTGGGCATATTTTTTTCCAGAGGATCCTGAGGACTATTGCCCTACGTTCTACGGGCCTGGTGTTGACGACTGTTGTGACCCCGAGGAGGAGTGCGCCGAGGAGACGCCGATAGCACCCTAGTTAGCTAGGTGGGTTTCCTGGGTTATTTTCAGTGGTTTGTATTTTGGATGACTGTACTTATTCTTTTGTGCTTCTGTGAGATGTTGTAGCTTTTAGACTTGGACTGTATTATTTTGGATTGCCTTGCTCTCTTGGTTCTGTTTCTTGTTTATATCATATCGTGCTTATATTCTTCCTCTAGTTTTGTGATTGAGATTATTGTCATATATATATTGCGTGGTTGCCCTCCTGTTGGAGAGGATTTTATTCACATATATATATTGCGTGGTTTTGCCCTCCTTTTGGAGAGGTCATGCCGGATTTTTCAGTGAGATATAGATAGATATGGTTGACCTAGAACGGACCTTTACAGCGTTCTACCGCCGATTCTGCGGCGTAGGCTGGACGTACCCACGGCTCATGCCCGATTTCCGGGTGCGGGTCGTGACACGTTTTTGGTGGTGGCCCATGCAGGTCTGCTTTTTAGGTTTACCTGCAATAGGATATAGGAGATAGGCTGAGAGAGAGTGTGCTCAATCACAACTAGGACCCCTCCTGATTTTTCTTGCTATCTTAATTTTCCTGAAATTGTTTCTTTTGCAATATTATTGTCCTTCATTGATGTTATCGTTTCTTGCACTGTATTGACTTCTTTTGATCTGTGTTCAGGATGCCTCCGAAGACCAGATCTCAGCGCACCGCCCCAGCAGCTGCCACCGAGAGGTCTGCCACCTCTCGACCTGCTCGACTTCCGGCAGCCGCTACCGCTCCACTCGCCACTCCTGCGGTTGAGGGAGCTTCAGTTTCTCTCGGAGATCCCCTTACTCCCATTGATCCGAGAGCCACCCCAGTTGTCCCGGTGGTACCTCCTCCACCACCGCCTGCGCCAGTAGATGCTACTCAGCTGTTCGCGTTCTTCCGAGAGATGATGGATGCGCAGCACCGCCAGGCAGATATTATGAGGATGGGCATTGAGAATGCTCATCAGGTGGCTTTGACAGCTGTCGACAGAGTGGCTCAGATCCAGCCAGAGCAGGCTCAGTATCCTAGGTCGGGTACTATCATCGACTTCCAGAGGATGCGGCCTAAGGAGTTCCGCGGCACAGAGGGGATCCTGTACGCCGACGACTGGATCGAGCATATAGAGGGCATCTTTAGGCTGGCGATGATCCCAGCCAGCATGCAGATAGAGGCAGCGGGCAGCCAGATGTTCAACCTTGCCCTTACTTGGTTCCGCACGGATACGCGGATAGCAGCTCCGGGATTGACTTGGGAGGCTTTCAAGAAGCTTTTCAAGGAGAAGTTCTTCCCGGACGTGGCTCTCAGTGCCTTAGAGAGTCAGTTCGAGGCGCTCGTCCAGGGGAGTATGCTAGTGGATGAGTATGCAGCGGAGTTCTGCCGTCTGGGCAGATTTGTTGAGGGGTTGTCAGAGGCAGCGAAGGCGCGGAAGTTCCGCAAGGGCTTGGTCATGGCGGTCAAGTCCTTGACTAGGAGCGACCGCGAAGCGACCTTCGAGCAGATTGTCAGCGATGCTCAGAGGGCTGAGGATGATTTGGAGCTGAAGACGAAGAGGGGCAGAGACACTTCCGGAGCAGGCAGCAGTGCAGGCCCGGCCAAGAGGCCATTCCAGCAGACCCAGCAGCACCAGGGTCAGGGTCGGGCGCCCTTCCGGCAGGCGCCTCAGCAGCAGAGGCAGGGTCAGCAGCAGGGCCAGAGGCAGCCCATCGTTTGCCCTTTCTGTAGGAAGCCAGGGCACGGATGGGACATATGCAGAAAGAGGCTGGGCAGATGTTTATTGTGTGGCGCCGCAGACCACCAGCTGAAGGATTGTCCTTCAGCGCTTGCCCGTACAGCTCAGGGCGGAGGAGCCGCTCAGAGGGCACCAGCCAGAGCACCTGCAGCGCAGCAGAGAGGTCAGCCTTTGCAGACTCAGCAGCAGAGGTTCGCCCAGCACCAGCAGCAGCACCGAGGAGGACAGCAGGGGCGAGCTTTTGCCCTGACAGTGGACGAGGCCGAGCCAGTTGGTGATGTTATCTCAGGTTCTGTTCTCCTTGATTCCATTCCAGCACTTGCTTTATTTGATTCCGGTGCTTCCCATAGCTATGTGTCTGTATCTTTTGCTGTTAGACACCATCTTGTTGCTGAACCTTTAGCTAGACTCTGCAAGATCACGACCGGGGGTGGTATCATCCTAGTCCGTGATGTCTGCAGAGACCGGAGAGTTACCTTGGGAGGCCGGGAGTTGAGTGTGTGCCTACTCGTAATGCCACTTCCGAGCTACGATGTTGTACTCGGGATGGATTGGTTGAGTACGCATTGTGCTAGTATAGATTGTCGTGGAGGCAGAGTTTTGTTTAGTCCGCCGGGTGAGCCAGAGTTTCAGTTTGCCAGAGGAGCAGCGGAGCAGACCGAGGGAGTCTTCTGCGGAGCCCTGGTGGTAGAGCCGAGGTCGCTACATCCACTGATAGAGGAGTATATGGATGTCTTTCCGGAGGAGTTGCCAGGGTTACCTCCGGACAGAGACGTGGAGTTCTCTATAGACTTGGTGCCAGGCGCGGAGCCGATATCCCAGCACGTCTATAGAGTCAGCAACAGTGAGCTGATAGAGTTAAAGAAGCAGGTGGATGAGCTTCAGGACAAGGGATTTATCAGATCTAGTTCTTCTCCGTGGGGTGCTCCGGTACTTTTTGTGCCGAAGAAGGATGGGTCGATACGGATGTGTATCGACTACAGGGCTCTGAACAGCCTCACAATCAAGAACAAGTATCCGCTGCCGCGTATTGATGATCTATTTGACCAGTTGAGCGGAGCGAGGGTGTTTTCCAGGATTGATCTGAGGACAGGCTACCACCAGGTGAAAGTCAGGAAGGAGGATATTCCGAAGACAGCTTTTCGGACTAGATATGGACAGTATGAGTTCTTGGTGATGCCGTTTGGGTTGACTAATGCCCCGGCAGTGTTCATGAATCTGATGAACAAGGTGTTCCATCAGCATCTGGACAGGTTTGTGGTGGTGTTTATAGATGACATCTTGGTGTATTCGAAGACCCCAGAGGAGCACGAGGAGCATCTGAGGATAGTGCTGGAGACTCTCAGGAAGGAGGAGCTTTATGGAAAGCTCTCGAAGTGTGAGTTCTTCCTTGACAAGGTTGAATTCCTTGGTCATGTGGTGACTGGAGAGGGTATCTCGGTGGATCCGAGAAAGATCGTGGCAGTTGAGGCATGGAGTGCTCCGAGTTCAGTAGCCGAGGTCAGAAGTTTCTTGGGACTGGCAGGCTACTACAGGAGATTTGTTCAGGATTTTTCCCGGATTGCAGAGCCGTTGTCCAGGCTGACCCGGAAGGACGTGGAGTTTGTTTGGTCAGAGGAGTGCCAGATCGCCTTTGATGAGCTGAAGAGGAGGTTGACGACAGCTCCAGTGTTGACGTTGCCATCAGGTTCTGGAGGATTCACTATCTATAGTGATGCATCGGGGAAGGGACTGGGTTGTGTGTTGCAGCAGAATGGGAGGGTGATTGCCTATGCTTCCAGGCAATTACGTCCTCATGAGAAGAATTACCCTACCCACGATTTGGAGTTGGCAGCGGTCATTTTTGCTCTTAAGTTGTGGAAACACTATTTATACGGAGAGCGTGTGGAGATCTTCACAGACCACAAGAGCTTGAAGTATGTGTTTACCCAAAAAGAGCTGAACATGAGGCAGAGGAGATGGTTGGAGTTGATGAAAGACTTCGACATATCATTGCAGTATCATCCAGGGAAGGCGAACGTAGTTGCGGATGCATTGAGCAGGTATCCGGTAGCTATGTGCCTGACTACAGATCGTTATCTTCTGGCAGATCTAGAGAGCTTGGGCATTGAGGTGATAGTGCCTGGAGTTGAGATGCAGATGTGGGGACTGCAGATTCAGTCAGAGTTGGTAGACCGGATCAGGGCTACACAGTTTGAGGATGAGTCCCTGAGGAGCATCAGGGAGCAGGTTCAGATGGGATTAGCAGATGACTTCACCATTGCTGATGATGGTTCCTTGCGGCACGGTACCAGGTTGTGTGTGCCGAGTGGGTCGTTGCGCGAGGAGGTTCTCCAGGAGGCGCATCGATCCCAGTACTCTATGCATCCAGGTGCCAATAAGATGTATAGAGATCTGAGACAGCATGTATGGTGGTACGGGATGAAGCGGGAGGTAGCACGCTTCGTATCCCGATGCTTAGTGTGCCAGCAGGTGAAGGCGGAGAGGCAGAGGCCAGGAGGTTTACTCCAGTCGTTACCCATTCCGGAGTGGAAATGGGAGCATGTGACCATGGATTTTGTTTCTGGGCTTTCCCGTTCTCCAGGCGGGAGAGATGCGATTTGGGTCATCGTGGACAGGTTGACCAAATCGGCCCACTTTCTACCATTCAAAGTGGGTACGTCTACAGAGAGACTAGCAGAGATGTATGTGCGCCAGATAGTCAGACTGCATGGAGTTCCAGTGAGCATAGTATCAGATCGGGACAGTCGCTTCACTTCGCATTTCTGGAGGAGTCTGCAGGCTAGCTTGGGCACCCAGCTCAAGTTTAGTAGTGCGTATCACCCACAGACAGATGGTCAGTCAGAGAGGACCATTCAGACACTTGAGGACATGCTTCGCACTTGTGTTTTGGATTTCAGAGGCTCTTGGGAGGATCACTTGCACTTGGTAGAGTTTGCTTACAACAACAGCTACCAAGCCAGTATCGAGATGTCACCTTTTGAGGCGTTGTATGGACGGAGGTGTCGCACTCCGTTGTCATGGGATGATGTAGGTGAGAGAGCTTTGCTTGGCCCGGAGATGGTGGTTGATGCAGCGGAGAAGGTCAAGCTCATTAGAGATAGACTTCGGGTGGCGCAGGACAGGCAGCGGCATTGGGCCGATAGCCACCGGAGACCTTTGGAGTTCGAGGTATAGCTTAGAACCTAGATTTTGTTCTTGTGTTTGTTTGTGATTGCTTGTTTTAGACTAAGTGCAGAGACCTTGTTTGTGCTAGGTTGGAGATCTGGTGTTCCTGAGGATTTCTCCGACGCGGGGCACTATTCGCTTCGGTGGAGGCGGGAAGCTTAGCCCACGTTTCGTCGGACCCTTCCGTGTTCTTGAGAGGGTCGGCGCCGTGGCGTATAGGCTTGAGTTGCCGCCTACGCTGGAGGGAGTTCATGATGTGTTCCACGTGTCGCAGTTGAGACGGTACGTGGCGGATCCCAGTCACGTATTGGATCACTCGGAGATCGAGGTGGGCCCCACCCTTAGCTATCCAGAGCAGCCGGTGGAGATTCTGGATCGGCGAGAGAAGGTGTTGAGGAACCAGACTATTCCCTTGGTTCGCGTCGCGTGGAGGCATCACTCTCCAGGGGAGTCGACCTGGGAGAGGGAGGATGAAATGCGCGAGCGATACCCCTATCTCTTCGAGCCCTGAGGTATGGTTCTTTCTTTGCATTCCTGTCCTAGTTTCGTCTTTTAATTTCGAGGACGAAATTATTTTAAGGAGGGTAGACTTGTCACTACCCAATTCTAGAAAATAGGGTTATTTTTTTTTTATTGATAAATAGTGTATTGTATTTAATTATTTATATTTATAATTAATTAGTGCTTGTCTTATTTTTATTTTGATTGTTTTAGGGTTTTGGCTAGCCTGGACCCATGTCAGACCCTAGTGGACCCATGTCCGACCCAGCCCACACCCTTGTGAGAATTATTTTGGGGCCTAGAATTATTATTTTATTTTTAGGAGGTTAGTTGGAGAGATTTGGAGCTAGTTTGAGTGCATTTGGAACCCGGAACCCAAACCAAGTGAGAGGGGGGCATTTTGGGCATTGGAGAATTGTAAACCACCTTTATTTCTAGTGGCCGGCCCCCTACCTACCCCCATTTCCGTGTAATCACAGCAGCAGCCCCCTCCCCTTTTGTTCTTCTTCATTCCACTCTTCTTCTTCTTCTCCACTTCTTCTTTCTTCTTCCTTCTTCTCCAAGGTGAGTTCTTTCTTCCAATTTTCTTCTTTCTTCTTCTATTCCTTCTCCTTATGCTAGCCCTAACCTTGCATTTTCTCTAACCTAGGTGTGAGAAGCCTAGATCTAGTGTGGGAGCTAGAATTGGTAGCTTGGAGCTTGAGGGAGTTAATTTGGAGGGAATTTGGGACTTTGGCCTTGGGATTCCAACTCCCAAGAGGTAAAACCTAACTTTCCCCTTCCTAATTATTTTTGTGTAGTGTAATTAGTGTTGTAGAACCCTCCTAGACCCTAACCCTACCCGTAGGAGGAAGTTGGAACTAGTTTGGGTGAGTTTAGAGACTTTGACATTAGGTTTTGTGTCGAATTCGGGTGAAATCCGAATTTGGCCCAATTTTGGGTGATGCCCTAGGTTAGATGGACCTAGGTAGACGTTGTCGGGTGTCTAGAGGGTGAGTGCGTGTCTCCGTTTGGACACGGGAAGCCGTGTCGCGGAGAAACGGGCGTTTCGGGCGAAATTGGGGCTTTTCGTCGTCGCCGATTCTAAGTGCGTGTGCGTTTCCGCCACGGGCCTAGAATCGACGTGGGAGCGCATTTTCTAGGATCTAGACATCGTGTAGAGCGCGTGGGTAAATTTTGGGCCGATTCCGAGTTCGTTTGGTGTGCGTTTCAGGAGGTTTTCCGAGCCGCGCACCACGTGTTCGTCGAAATGACCGAACGGCCATTTCGACTTGGTTTCCTCGTTTCGGCTTTGTGCGCGCGTTGGGTTAGTATCGGGGAGTGTGTGCTAGAGTTTTCGGGCTATATTTTATATATTTTAGGGTATTGGTGAGTGTCGGGGTCGTTGGGCGTGAGTAGGGCGTGTGGTTTGAGTGTTGTGTGCATTGTGTGGTGGTTGTGTATATGTGTATATATATATATATAAATATATGTATATATTTATATGTATGTTTGTTTATGTATATATATTATGTATATATGAGTGTATTTATATCTATGTGCTTATGTGTGTATATGTCTATGTGTATATATATATGTATATGTGTAAGTGTGCTCGTGTGTATATGTATATATATTTGAATATGTGTGTGTGTGTATATATCTTAGAGTGTGTGTATTGATATATATATATATTATGTGTGTTTATATATATATTTGTAGCTATGTACATATATATTTATGTGTGTGTGTGTATTAGTGTGTTTGTGAGAGTGTAGGTGTGTGTGTTGAGAGTGTTTAGAGTGTGTATATATATATCTATCTAGTAGATATATATATAGTTATATATGTATGTATATATATATATAGATAGTGATATATATATGTATATATATGGGTGTGTGTGTGTGTGTATGTGTGAGGAAGGGGGGGGGGGCAGAACCAGCAGCAGCTGCTGCTGCCTACAGCAGCAGCAGGAAGCTGCAGCAGCAGCAGCAAAGCTGCAGTAGCAGCAGCAGTAGCAAGTGCAGCAGCAGCGGGATCAGCCCAGCAGCAGCAGTAGCAAGTGCAGCAGCAGCAGGATCAGCAAGGAGCAGTAGCAGCGGCTAGTAGCGAGGGCTAGTGAGGGAGAGTGAGAGTTTGATATATATATACATATGTAGATAACTAGGTAGATTAGATAATTAGATATATAGATAAGTAGATACATAGGTAGATACCTATATCTATGGGTAGATAAATAGGTAGATGGATAATTAGACGGGTAGTTAGATAGCTAGATAGCTATTAATTGATAGATAGTTTATAGATAGATTAGAGAGTTTGATAGTTAGACTAGTTTATAGATATATTAGATAGTTAGAGGGATATCTAATTAATAGATAGGTAGTTGGATAAATAGGTAAGATAGTTATTAGATATTGATAGATAGATAGCTAGGTATTTAGATAGATGGATACTAGATAGGTAGATAGGTAGATAGATAGTTTTATCTATCTAAGAGATAGATATCTATATACCTATAGTTATATATATATATATAGATATCTTGATAGGTAATATATATATATATGTTATGATAGGGTAAGATAATGGGTATTAATGGGTATGTGTGTGGATATCTATATACATAGGTATATACATACTTAGATGTATATAAATATGGTAGATATATATATTACCTAGCCTAGATTAATAACTAGGTATATAATTAATAGCTAGGCAGCTAGTTAGAGGGCCTTAGGGCGAAACCTCAATACCTTGAGATACCGAGGTATCTCGATACCTTGAGATATTCAAGGTATTGAGTTTCGAGCGGGGTATTTGAGCATTAGCCTAGGAAATGCTTGTGAATGATTTTTATATGTTTATATGTATATAATTACGCGTGCTAGCATAGGTTTTAGCGGGTTTAGGCGGGGTGCGTGGCCTAGGGCGAGGTATCGGATACCGAGGGTATCTCGGTATCTCGATTAGGCGAGTTTGAGAGTTTAGTAGCTTAATGAGCTCGGATTGACCTAGAATTTCAGGGGCACCCTAGTTTGACCTAGCTTTGACCATAATTGTCCCCGTTGACCGTAAAAGTCAACGTTTGACCTAGTTTTGACCTAGAGTTGACTTTTTGGACCCCGGGTTGACTTTTTGACCCGAATTTCACCGGTTTGACCCGTTCGACCTAGAATAGCCCTAGAAGCCTGTTTTTAATTATTTTATATCAGTTTAAATGCTTAGAACCCTGTTTAATCCTTGCTTTTCGCATTAGGTCCCTGCGATACCGGTCCGGACCTCGATCCTCATCAGTTGCTCAGGACATCAGGCGAGTACCTACCTCTGATAGTTTCCATTTCATGATAGCGTTTATATCACTTGTTCTAGAACTGTAATACTTGATTCTGACACTTTATTACACGAGCTGGTACTAGTGGATCCCGTCATGAGGTGCTATCCCCCTTACCGTGTTCAGCGGGTACTCTATCACGTGTATTTCATCATGTGCTTCGGGTATTGATTATCATGTGCTATCATGTGCTTCTTGTGCTCTCGCCTTCGTGTGCGCGAGCTACTATCATGTACGTAGCGTGTTGTGGTTGGATCCAATGGTATTAGTGGGGGAGGGGAGTAGTGAGTTGGTTATATGATCAAAGCCAAACAGTATTCATGTGTATGTCGGTTATGCAACTCACGCATAACGGAGTTATCGTAGTGTTCTTCATGTGCAACCTAAGCCGATCATATAACGAACTTGTGCTCAAGGCACTTAGCTAGTTTTCATGTTTCTCACCTGCAGTTACTTTTCCACTACTTGTATTGTTCTCCAGTTTATATTACAGCTATTTATTGTGTTCCAGCATATATTTATTTCCTGTGCATCTTGATTACTTTTCTATTGCTCGTCATATACACCTTACCATGCATTTGGAGTTGCTTTCAGAGTTATGTACTTCGCTCCAGTCCTGACTGGGCATATTTTTTTCCAGAGGATCCTGAGGACTATTGCCCTACGTTCTACGGGCCTGGTGTTGACGACTGTTGTGACCCCGAGGAGGAGTGCGCCGAGGAGACGCCGATAGCACCCTAGTTAGCTAGGTGGGTTTCCTGGGTTATTTTCAGTGGTTTGTATTTTGGATGACTGTACTTATTCTTTTGTGCTTCTGTGAGATGTTGTAGCTTTTAGACTTGGACTGTATTATTTTGGATTGCCTTGCTCTCTTGGTTCTGTTTCTTGTTTATATCATATCGTGCTTATATTCTTCCTCTAGTTTTGTGATTGAGATTATTGTCATATATATATTGCGTGGTTGCCCTCCTGTTGGAGAGGATTTTATTCACATATATATATTGCGTGGTTTTGCCCTCCTTTTGGAGAGGTCATGCCGGATTTTTCAGTGAGATATAGATAGATATGGTTGACCTAGAACGGACCTTTACAGCGTTCTACCGCCGATTCTGCGGCGTAGGCTGGACGTACCCACGGCTCATGCCCGATTTCCGGGTGCGGGTCGTGACACGTTTTTGCATGCTGCACTTGCTCCTCCATTCACTGCTACTGAAGTCTCAAGCTTCAACATATAATTACTGCTGCAACTGATCCTGTCTATACTTACAACCAAATCAATACTAGCAACAATAACACCAACACACACAGTTACAACAACTGATGCAACTGCCAAGTGTTTGTATCACCGATACAAACCCACACAAAACAGATCTCCCCCTTAGCTCTGTGTTCAGCATAGAGCTGCAACTCCTCACAGTTATCCCCTACTTCTACTGCTCGAGCATACCCTAACTATCCAACTCATGTAAACACTAATCCTTACATCCTCACCCATGTATTATTACTGATACATAGTATCAGTCCCATGCTCGATTATTTCCTCCACTTGCACAGTTGCTCTCTTACATCATTACACTATAACATACATATAAAAATCAATCATCTCCTAACCCCCTCACAGTCACTAATTCACCATAGTGACACTCACCTAAACATATCAACACACAACACTAAGATATATATATATATATATATATATATATATATATATATATATATATATATATATATATATATCATTAATACACTAATTAAACAAGAGATCAACACTAATTAGAATATCAAATACTAACAAAGCAATATCACAAACAGAAGGAGTGCATCACCCCCGTATAACACTAGATCTATGATACGCTTGTGATACGTCCTTGATACCACACTAAATTCATCACCAATGATATGAGCAAGTCTAGAATCATAATTATAAGCAATATAAAGTTCTAGCTACCCACCTATGTGTCCATAACAAAATATGACATGTGTAGACCCCCGTGTCGAAGAAAAAAAATCTTCAAATCAACCCGTATCACCAAATTGCCATGATATGACATACTCGTGTCCAATTATGGACATGTATCTAGTCCCACGACCCCGATCTAAGTCTGATTAGATCTAATTGGTCTCATGACACACACTTGATATGTCAATCGCAGAATTCCCCCAAATTGGACACAAAAATCTATATTGAAACCATAATACAAGTCATATAAATCTAGTTCTTGTTCTTATGGATAGATCTAAGCCAAATGAGGTTTCCTAATGGTCAAATGCATGAATTAGAGTCTAATTATGAAGAAAATTCAGAATTTACCTATTGGAAGATGGATTCTCAATGATCACTCAATTGTACACAATCTGGACACAAGCTCCTTGCCAAATCCTCCTTCTTCAAGTGCTCCTTGTAATCCAAGCTCCAATGCTTCTTAATTGATAAAAATTGAGACAAAATGATAGTGAATTAGGTAAATTTGGTGGTGTGATAAAATAATTTGGGGAAGAACTAAATTAGGGATCTAAATTTGAAATGAACTAATGAAAGGAGAGAGAGAGAGAGAGAGAGAGAGAGAGAGAGAGAGAGAGAGCCCTCATATGGCCGGCCCCCCTCTAGCCCCTTCTCCAAGTAATTAATAATGTCCAATGTGCCCCTACTAGTTAGTTAAGATGAATAATAATGAGGGCTATATTAGGAATCTTCTAATTCTTCATGAACTAATGTTACTACCATATTTCTAGATTAGGACATTATTGTAAATTGCCATATTAATTTATTGTGATTATATAATATATGATAAGTTTATTATATAAATTGTTGGGTGTTCTTAATGCATGGGTTAATGGGCTTGACCTAAAAACCCATTAGATTAAACCCTTGTGACCAAACCCTAATTATTAAATTAGCATTGTAGTTTAACCCTCAATGAATGACTAAACTTTTTTTATTTTAAGTTCTTCATGACAAATCATGAAGGACAAATTAGACACTTGGCATTAGAAGTCATAACCCTAACCCTAGTCCTATATAATGAGAGGGAGCCTCCCTCAAGCTTCTTCATTCATGAAGAAGAACCCTAAACCTAGCCTCCACTTAGAAAACCATTCTCTTCCTCAAATTTTAGGATTTTTAGCCCTACAAACCCTATTTTCTTCTCCATCTAGAGAGATCTAGGAGCTTGGACCAAGGAGGCTTGAAGAAAGAGGAGCTATATTAGGAATCCATCTCCCAATAGGTGAGGATCCGAATTAAAACCCCATTTAATTCTGTTTTTAATTATTGTTTCGCCATTAGGAGCCCACCATTTGAATTAGGAATGACTCTTTTGGTTTTTCCATGGAGTCATAGGTGATTTTAGGGTTTTGGTGTTCCAATGAGGATTTTCCTCCAATTTTCGTGAGCCCTAGTTATGGGAATATGCATTCTTGCATGTTTGCATCATGTACATATAGGTTTGATTTTGATTTTAGGGTTTTAGGTTGGGTATTCATGAGTTTTGTGTGGAATCCGATTTTCACACACTAGGTGTTTGTTGTTATGCCAAGAAGGATGAATACCTATCTAATCTACTCTAGTCTTACATATTTTGATGTATATATATATATATATATATATATATATATATATATATATATATATATGTATATGCACGTATGTGCAATGATAGGTTTGCATCATTCTTGGAGAAGGGGGTTTGAGTCGGGTCTGTTAGTGTATGATACTGTGGATACACCATGGGGAGTAAACTATACAGTCGGGTCTGTACAGTCGGGTGTACATTATTGTTCACTGTGTGTGGTGTATCAGTGATTGGGGAAAAGAGAATCGGGTTCAGCACAGTGAGCGATCTATGGGTGTTAGAGTATCAGTAGCAGTGCAGGAGCAGTGGTTGTGTGTCAAGTATCAGTTGTTTGAGTTATCTAGTGTATCAGTGTCAGTGAGTTTGGGAACCTTTATACATTAAGGTTTTCGGTATCTTATATGATGGGGTATGTTAACATAGTAGATAGCTCAAGTATTAGCTAGTAGTGATACCAAGTCAGTGATATACTGGGTAGCAGTTGATTCCCTGTACGTATCAGTGTTTCAGTCGTGTAGTGAGTGAGTCTCAGTAAGAATGGAGTTGTGTCAGTGCAGTGTGTGTGTATGCATCAGTGTATCGTGTATCAGTCGGGTTTTCAGGTTCTAGAGTCAGTAGCACAGTGTCTGAACTCGAGTGTGTGAGAACAGTGCAGTGTGTGTGTGTGCTTCAATGGAGTAGACACTGTGCAAGTATAGAGTAGGTATTGGTTGTGCTTGAGTGTCTAATGGTGTATCAGGTATTAGGTAATGCATTGGTCAAGTGTCTGATACTAGGTATCAGTGATTTTCAGAGAAGCCATGGGATACACTGATGTCAGTATATCAGTCTACAGGGAATTAGTGGATTTAGAAAGGCCAGTTCAGGGGTTGAGTGCTAGGGAAACAAGGAGTTTAGTGAGTATCATGGGTGTCCAGGCACCTATGTATCAGTGAGGGTGTGAGTTCCTGATACTGTGTATCAGTGAACAAAATTTATACTACCTGGTTGATCCTGCCAGTAGTCATATGTTTGTCTCAGAGATTAGGCCATGCCTGTGTAAGTTTGAACAAATTCATACTACCTGGTTGATCCTGCCAGTAGTCATATATTTGTCTCAGAGATTAGGCCATGCCTGTGTAAGTTTGAACAAATTTATACTACCTGGTTGATCCTGCCAGTAGCCATATGCTTGTCTCCAAGGTTAGGCCATGCATGTATGAAGTCTGAACGGTTTCAGACTGTAAAACTATGAAACTGTGTGGTGATTTCTCATATATGCCTGTGTGAAGTATCAATCTCAGTATTTAGGGAAAATGAGTAGTAGGATTTGCTGTGAGTTTTAGAGTCAGTATCTATGCTTGTCTCAAGGATTAATCCATGTATGTGTAAGTCTGAACAACTTCAGACCGTGAAACTGTGAATGGTTCATTATATCAGTTATCTTGGAACCTTGGCTACCTTTTGGCTCTGATACTGCCTTATGCCTTATGAGTCCTATGACTTATTAGTTATCATTCAGTGAGTTTAGTGTTGTGAGTGCTGTGTCAGTATCTAGTGTGTGGCAATGGATGGATGACACAATGAACTGCTCAGTATGCATGAACTGTGTATGTGTGTAGGAGATGTGATTGTATCAGTTCAGACTAGTGTGTGGTAGGAGGACTGATACTGGGGGTCTTAGGGAATTGATTTGGATATTGGTTAGTCTAGCTATTGCTAAATTAGCTAGTTGTAATATTAGTTAGTAGTATACTGATTTTTTATATATATATATATATATATATATATATATATATATATATATATATATATATATATATTGCTATACGTATAGATAGTTGGCAATACTAGCATATAGAATATAATGGGGAAATCCAGTTCAGTCAAGTATCATGATTAGGGGATATTACCTAAGGTATTGATTATAGGACTATGCTACCCCTAAACTATATATATATATATATATATATATATATATATATATATATATATATATATATATATATATATAAAAGTTATATGTATTGGTAGTATCTAGTGTAACATAGAAATCAAGGTTAGAACTTAATAACTAAGTTTACGAGTTGTGTCTATCTAGTATCTACATGAATCAGTATTTACCATCTAATGGATATTGAGATACCTAGTATCATAGGCATAGTGACACCAAGGTATGTTTAGTGTTTAATAGTGAGGTAGTAGTAGGCGGGTACTAGAAGTATTGAGTTTGGCAAGGTTTTAACTAGTTAACCTAGTATGGACTTAGATTTGGCCTAGAGGCCTCGTATTTAATTAGTTAAACATGTTTATTCCTTTAATTCATTATTTTGACATTGATATTCCATAATTAGGTCATTGTGATCTCGCCTTGGACATTGATCCTCATACCTTACTCAGGACCACAAACGAGTACATTCTCTGACAGTTTTCATTTTTGTTGATTAATTCTATAATTCTAGTTGTATAATATACTTGATTCTGACACTGTGGATACATGGGTTAGCATCCTAGATACCTGTCATAAGGAGTCGTGATTGGAATCCATCGTGCTAGCTGAGGATGGGAAAATATTAGCAGATTATGTGATCATACCCCACCTTACATGCATCATAGCTCACCCCACACATCACGTCGGGTGTAGCCTGACCATTTACATGCCTCATAGCCTGTTATATATGATTAGCCTGACTATTGCTCACATCATAGCTAGCTAGATGGTAAGCCTGATCTCACATGTATCATAGCCAATCATATATAACAAGCCTGATCTCGTCCTAAGCCGATCACATAATAAACCGATATTTCAAACACATAGCCAGATATTTATTCTTTATTTCAGTTCACTTGTTCTAGCATTCACTTATATTTTTATTCCTTGCTAGATGTTCTATTGCTTATTACATATTCTCTAGTATTCCATATTTCCAGTATTTCTTTCATCTTGTATTTCCTTACACTGTTTTATAGTTTTGTCATCATAAATAAAACTGTTGTTTAGTGCTTGTGTTTCGCTCCAATCTTGACTCGATAACATTTTTCAGAGGACTTGGAGGACTTCTGTCCTACCCACTATGGCCCGGGAGCAGAGGGAGATTTTGTACCAGAAATTCTAGAGGTATTTCCCATCTTAGAGGAGACACCACCTACAGGCATTTAGACTGCCTTATTTATGTTTGTTCTAGAACTGAGACTTGGGTTGTATATTTTTTTATTGAGACTTTATATGGACATCTAGACTCTAGACTTGTGTTGTATTTATATTTTGTGCTTGACTTATGTCAGTACTCTCTATCCTTATATCTCATTGTGCCATTTACTTTCCAATAGCCTTGTGATTGAGTATATTATAAATTGTTGATCTATGTATTATCATTGTCCTCCCTATGGAGTTGAGACCATTGACAGGATGAGTTATGTTTGTTAGACTTGAGACTTAGACAGCGTTCTACCGCCGATGCTGCGGCATAGGCTGGACGTACCCACGGCTCATCCCCAATTTCTGGGTGCGGATCGTGACAACTAATCTAATCTCCTTAATTAATCAAGAAAAATATCTAATTGAGCCTAGCCCAATGTTGGGCTCAATGGGTCATGACAAACTAATGGGTCCACTAGTGACATATCTAAATAACAATAGGCTAGCCCACTAACAAATAAATAAATAACATATCACAATATAATTAATTACTAGTATAATATATAATATTAATCACTAACTAATAAATATGCTAATGACAAAAATACCCTCATCTAGAAATTTGGTAGTTACACTCAATCCACATAAGAATAAATATTTGATGAGCAACATGTGTCATGGTCTGCAGCCTACCAATATATACGCTCGAATAGACTCGAAAGAAAATATGAGTCTATAAAACTAGGCTATAAGCAGAATAAGTCAAAGAATAATGAAATATAATAATGGAAGAATATGATGAAGGTATCAACAAAATATACCTGAATCCTGGAGATGCAATCATCAACCATCCATCCATCCATCCATCCATCTATTCTATAGAACGAGCTCAACAATAATCTAAAGAGATCACCATGTCCTTAGAGGGATGTAATAAGATACATAATATACATGCTATATAAACTAAAATAAATAAAACGTGCAAGGGTGTTCTGTCATGCCCCATTTCCAAAATACGTAGGACTAAAAATACGTAAACATACCAACTATGCATTCAACCAGACTATTGTCCGATTACGTATAAGCTGTCTAAATAATATAATAATCAATAAATCCATGAGAATATCCACAACACTATCTCTACTACTATAATCTAAGAGCGGAAGTAACTGCAGTAGAATGATGAGAAGGCACCAAATAGTGGTACTTGCAATTCTGAAGAATACTCATCCACCAATATACTCCACCAATCCAGTTCAGCAATAATCCGGGGACAAAATTCGGATCCAGGTCCTCAGGGGACATAGCAAGATACAATAAAAATATGTCGAAAGTACAGTAAATAAACATGCAGATAAGAGACAAGAAATACAAGTAATAACTAAAACTGATGTATAATCAATATACCATCACACCAAAGGATGCACCTGGTACGATAATATCTTAATACCGCAATGCCATGGGACGCTCCCAATCTTGAGATAGAAGAACAATCTCTAATACTTACGGAATAACAAGTCACTAATGCCGTAATGCCATGGGACACTCCTAGTCTTAGAGATGGAAGACAACTCTACTATCGATGAGATTACAAGTATCTAATATTATAATGCCATGGGACACTCTCAGTCCTAGAGATGGAAGACAGTCTTTACTACCGCAATACCGTGGGACACCCTCGGTCATAGAGGAACATAGGTCAATAACTAGAACTCAATCTCTCCTAAGCGGTATGAGTCACGTCAATGGAACGAACACACAAAGCTAAGAAGATACCATCATAATATGTGTAAATCCCCATATTTTTAAATATTATAATTAATTAATTAATTAATTATTGAGTTTATTTATATTATTTTGTAGTTAATTAGAAAATATATATTATTGATTTAATTACCTAGATAAATAATCATTTAGAATTATTGCATAAAAACTATTATTTTATTTTAGGAATATTTGTGGAAGAGTGATAGGTTTTTTTTAGAATTTAATTTGGGTACAAATATATTTTTTATATACCTTAAATATATACGTAAATAATAAATATATAAATAATAATAATAATAATAATAATAATAATTTTAGTTATTATAATAATAGTAATAATAATAGTAATAAAATAATAGTAATAATAATAATGATAAGGATAATGATGATAATAATAATAATAATAATAATAATAATAATAATAATAATAATAATAATAATAATAATAATAAAAAGAAATAAAAAGAAAAAGAAAAAGAAAAAGAAAAAGAAAAATTAAAAAAAACAAAATCCTAATTCTAAACCCCCCCAGCGGCCTAGAACCAGCCCCACCCCGATCTCTCTCTCTCCCCCTCTCTGTGATATATATATATATATATATATATATATATATATATATATATATATATATATAACAACAAAACCAAAACAAAACCCAATTCCTAAACCCTAACCCTAGCTCCGGCCATCCCCCTCCGGCGACCCCGCGCCCCTCCGGTCGACCACCCCGACGCCGGCGCCGCCGCCCCCGCGCCGATGCCGCGCAACCGCCGCCACCACCGCCAGCGTACGCTCGCCGCATGCAACAGTGCACAGTTTTGCATCCATCTTCACGGTATCATATCTACCTCAATTTTGATCCTTTTTGCATGCAGTTTGTTCGTGTGCGTTCACAACGTAACCCTCTAGGATTTTCATTCAAGCGGCACGAGTTTTTGTGCCCTGAATTGGTCAAAAAATCGACCAGAAAATGACTGGAAAATTGAGCAAAACAGTCCAGAAATTTAACACCAAACCTCCATGTTCACACCCAATTTGCCGTCGACCTGTTCATTATTTTCAAAAAATAATTAAAGGGTTTTTATTCACCATATAACCGAGATTTTTTTTCTGTTCTTTTAGTTTTTTTAATTTGTTCTATGTGTAAAATTATTCAACCTCCAAATCGACCAAAAACTTGACTTTTAAAATATTGAAAAATTGTGATACGGAGCGCACCCCGCCAAACGGGACTGCCCCGTTGCGTACCAATTGCACTGAAAGGTGCGCATGGTATGCCCTAATTTGTGGGCTTTCTCAAAAACTGATTTGGACGTGTGTGCGCGTCGAAATTACCCCGTATCCGTAAAAAGGCCCCGTATTGCGACTTTTGTAAAATATCGTACCATTTATTGTATGCTCGTCAGAATATGACAAAACTTATGCCATTAGATTCGTGGTATCACGCTGGTCCTGTGACCCAAGTTTCACGCGATTCTGAGATAGTTGACCAAGCCACCTATTTGCGGGCCCCACAGTTGACTTTTTGGGCAAATTTGTGTTCAGCTTACCGGAATCCAAAATTGGATGTACCGTTGAGTTCGTATTGACGTTTAGAATTGGTTTGACCTATAATTTGTTCCTTTTAGAGAACTTTACCTCTTTCACACTTTTCGGTGCAAAGTGAGCCACATATGGACCCCGCTTTGACCCAAAATTACCGTTTTGCCCCTGTGTCCAAATTGGACGAAAGGGTAGTGTTTTTTAGCTATCTCGCTTATTCTGGGAATGTTGGTGATGTTTATTTTAGCATCCGGGAACGTTCATTCCGAGGCCATAGTTTCTGATCTTGTGTGCTTGACTCCTGGACGTTACACTTTGCAGTTTTCTTACCAGGCAAGATACCTTGCCAAATTGCTTACAGTACTTTATATGCTTATTATATTTCTTTATATTCATTGCATGTGTGTTTTCTTTCAATCATAAGTATATGCTACATATATGTATATGTTGACACACACTTGACACATAGTATCATGGGAGGGGAGGACAATCAGTAGGCGTATGGGCTATAACCACTCTGGTAAACCATAGTAACTAGCACGCACTATGGTAGTCGTGTCCGATGGTCGCTACCCCCGCGATATGTCGGCTGATGGTGTCACGATGGTCGCTACCCCCGCGGTATGTCGGCTGATGATGTTCTTGACGTGTGTATGAGTTGTGAGATTAGATAGAGTAGCCTACCCATGCCCATACGTCGAAAAGTTGTCCTCATTATGCATTCATATAGATTGTCTTTTACAACGTACTTATATATTTTTTACCTATTATGCATGTTTACTGTATTCAAATTGGCATGCTTCTATGTATCTTGTTACGTCCCTCTGAGGACCTGATCCCTTACCAGGTATAGACGACCAGGAGTATCTGCAAGAGTACGGGCCTGGACCTGACACATTATTTTCTGCCGAGGAGGTCTTACCTTCTGAGCATCATTGATTATCTCTAGTGATGGATCTTCTTAGCTGATACACTTCTATCATTACCTTATCTTATATTGGAGATTTTACTCTTCTCTCTCATTTTAGTTTTGGATATAGTCTTTGGTAGTGGATTTGTCTCCACCCGAATATCATTGTTGGATTATTCAGACTCTTTATTCTAGTTTAGTTATTTCTTTTCTATGACTTGTTGTGTGGATGAGATTAGTATTTCTGTGACTTGTGACTATATATATACCACATGTGAGTTAATATTCATATTACAGCATATGTATGTATTATTGTATCCATATATTGGAGTTGCCTTATACATACGGCTGGCATGCTTACGTGTTCCTAATCCTACATATTTTGGGACTGAGGCGTGACAATATGACCATGAACAAGCAGAGATACATGTAAATAATTAAAGTATTTACATGTAAAACGAGAAAGTAAGACTAGAACAACAAGTGACAAATTATATATATGACAAAGAGTATCAAGAACTATATATGAGAAAAAAATAACCACTAAAAAGGAAAGCATGCAATTAAATACTGTACAAGTTGGCAAGGTATCTTGCCTGGGGTTTGTCTAAAGTGGGACTAATTTGGCTTGTCTAAATCTAGTATGCAAGGTTGGTTGGAAGGTAAGGGCTAGTATTGTACTCAAAATCTCAAGACCATACAAAGAATTTCTATAGTTAAATAACTTGCCAAATTAATATTTAAATTTAAAAATAAAAAAATTACACAATACCAAAATAATCCTATATAAAAATTAGGGTCCTCACAATCTACCCACTTTAAATTAATTTTATCCTCAAAATTCAAAATAAGGATACCCTAAAGGTCAATAAAATCATGACAACAAAATTACTAGGTCTCCTCATTGGTCATCACATATGCCTGACTACAACCCGATGCTAGTACTCTCCTCAATCTTCTTTATCCTAATCCTTCTTCAATCATCTATTTTCTAGTCATTAATGTAGTGCCTCAAATCCTGATCCGACCGGGATGCGCACTATATAATTTGGGCTTATGGCTAGTCTATTTGAGTCATAACTTGGTGTTTAGAATCTTCGGCATCCTCTTACTACGAACGAAATACGATAATCCTTTTCAACTCATGGATAGGCCTCTATTGAAATTAGTCTAATAGTTTTCATATTTTGTTGCTTGGTTTTCTAGATGTCGCTTTGGGATTTCATTTTTGTGTTGCTTTCGATTTTCTTAATTTTTGCTGTTGGCATTCTCGCTTGGAGCTTTGGTTCTTGGAGATTTCAGGAGGAAGGATAGGCAAAAAAATTCTAACTCGGTGCTCGTGCTATTGCAGGTTCGCGTAACTGATGCTTGATCGTTGCTAGGCGGGACTTCTTTTTTTAGTACTTTCTTTAATCGGTGGGTAGTTCAGACCCTTCTTTCCAACTTTTTCAAGTCCACATCCCTAATATTTCAAACGTTCAATCGATGATGTCCGACTGAACGCCTAGACAATTCTTAGCCATAATGCATGACAACCATTAAGAAAGGAACATGGGAATTATAGACTAACTTATATATGAATGTACACAATCTAAATACGAGCTTCGCAATAAAGCGAGCAGTTGTGGTTCGAAACCAAGGAACTTCTTAATGGAATGCTGCAGCAAAAATATTGGTTGCGGCTTGGTGCCTTGGAGAGTTTGGATCCACGAGACACCAAAATTGGAACATGACTTTGAGAAAATATGAACTATTGCATAAGTATATATATTGCTGCTTTACATCTTCTATTTTATCTCATGTATTGTATGATAGCTGAACTGTTCACGCATTTGCATGGTCTGGGATAACTTGTGCACAAGGTTTGATATTTCCTCGAAATGGTATTTCGAGGTACTGGATACGTATCGACCCGGGAGTAAATATTTGATCATACCAGTTGTGATGCATTACGGTACCTTCATCGGGACTTGCTACCCGGGCTGATAGGGCGTGCCATAATACCTTGGATAAGTCCCCATGGTGTCGATCACACCAATAACCGCATATAGATAGAACACATGCTAATCTATTATCTTGTGCAGATGCTAAGTATACTTGTGTTTCTGTGCAGAGAAGTCGCACATCGGTTGAGTAAGTAACCGATGTGCCATATAGTTTTCACGTTATTGTTCCTCTAAAATTATGCAACTGATATGAACTGAATTTACTTAGTTCTTAATAGCAAGATTATTTTATTGCATGCTCGTCCTAATAAGCAAGTGTTGATTTAGACGAGTGGGTTCCCTCTCACCAGTACAAGCTGAGCACTGACCTACGTTTGTGGGCAAATATTTTAGGCACTCTGGGTATGCAACGCTAGTGGATAGACGAGGAGGCGTTAAAAGCTCTTCTATTTTGAAGTATAGTTGAAGCCAGATCATTTTGGAGGCATAAAATTTTAAATCTATACAAGGGTGTAATGTGCGAACGACGAAGCATATCTGATGGAGCGCACCCTACCTTTTTAGTTTTTTTTGTAATGAAAATTAATGTAGATGAGAGGCGTATCAAATATAAACTCTATGTAAATTATTCTGAATTATCAATGAAAAGTATGTTTCTTCCTATACTTCGTGTTCAACTCTTTGTGAGTGTGTTTTCTAACTTGTGTTTCAAATAGATTCCTATCAATGCACGTTCTTGCCTTGTGCGAGCTCAACTTCAGGCTCGTACGACATTATGCCTAAGCGAGGATGATCAGTTCCATAAAAGATCCAAGCAAGGACGATCAACCCTTGCGGGATCAGGGCATAACATGTTGGTATAAGAGCATAGCCGTCAGCCCTGAACTTCACTGTGAACACCTTCTCCAACTATGGGTCACCTTACAGCACGTTGCCAAAAGGAGTCAGAAATAGCCTTGATCCAACCCCCTTTCTTTGCTTGGCTTCACTTCCTTTGGTTTTCAAAAAGATATTCTAGAAGTTTGATGCGCCTCTCGATTGAATGCATTCGGCGTCCGCTGCATGAAATAAATTGCCCTATACAATGAGCCCATAGATAAAAATTATCGTTTTTGGAGTGTTGACAAGCTACTATCTTTTGTAGCAATAGCAAAGAAAAATACTACAGCTGCAAGAAGTGTTCATCTTGTCCAGAACGATCCGGCAATGTCACTCCCCATTCCCGATATACGTTTGAAACATATTTTTATTTTAGTATGGTTGCATATGCATGAAGACTAGACCCATTCTTGGTTTAACCTGGTTCATGATTTATTTTGTGGATTGATTCAACTCATGAGAACCTTTGGTTCAAACCTCAAACCCTACCATATATAACACAATAATTTCTCTCTCTCTCTTCACTTCTTCATTTCTTACTCTTTCTTTAGCTTTCTCTCCCCATTTCATAGGTAATTATACCTTGCATGAGAAATAGAGAAACCCAACATATTATTGTTCCATTATGTTTATTATGTGTTTCTACGCACTTTTAGTTCTTGGAGTTTTCTATTTTGATTGATGGATTAGTGTAGATCTATATTTCTAACTTAGGGTTTGATGGATTTTATGAGTTTTTCTTGGTTTTGATTTTTTAATTTTGTGTCTTTGAAAATTATTTTTTGCTACATAATAAAGCTTTTAATTTAGAGCATTTTGGCTTTTGGTTTACCTGATTTGGACTTAAAATAAGAATTTTATGGACAAAACAAGATTTTAGTTTTTGGAGCTTTTCTGCCATAGCCAAACCTGCTGTTAGAGAAGACAAAGTTCCCATGCGGCCAGTGAGCATATGCGGCCGAGAGTGCCATGCAGTCCGAGTGGGTTATGCGGCCTAAACTCTTACCGCATACTGACAGATGCGTCCATCTTATTGGACGCATGACTACTGTTTACACAAGTGTCCTTGAACACCTTGTGCTTTCACCCACTGAACGAATGAGAAATTTGCTAAGTCCTAGAGAACTCCATGCGACATTGAACCCCATGCGGCACCGACACTCATGCGGCCTGGAGAGCATGCGGGCCTTATTTCTTGGACGTATGGCTCTGAACCGTTGGCACTTATTTCTATAGTTTTGTCTTTTCTTTCTGACACACTTTATGGCTTGTCACCTCAGTCATATCAATCAATTTATGTCTCATCACTAACACTTTATTTATTTGACTGTCACTTCAACGCTTGACCATAGGATTAGACCTTAACCCCACTACCAGAATAAGTTAAATTAGCGACGTCTGGAAACGTCGCTAAATGGCCTAAAAATATCGTTAAAAAAATTTAGCGACGTTTCAATGAAGTCGCGTTTAAGCTAATCGCTGACAGAAAAAACATCGTAAAATGTCCCTATAGCGACGTTTTCTAGCGACGTATTTGCGTCACTAATATTTTTCATATTAGCGATGTTTAGTGACGCAATGTCGCTAAATTAGCGACGTGTTTTGGGTCGCTAAACGTCGCTAAATTTTTTCTGTTTAGCAAAATTTTGTAACACATTTAGCGACGGTTTATTGACTTGGCAAATACTGCCATGTCAGCAATTTAGCGACATCCAGCGACGTATTTAGTGACTTATTTAGTGACATAATTAGCGACGTATATAAACGTCGCTAAAATTTTAGTTAAAAAAATAAAAAATAGAATAAAAAATGGTTTCCAAACCAATCTTCCTACAGTTTATGAATTCATAATTTATATAAATAGACACGGAGCGACCCTCTGTTGAATTTGCTGGGTTCGCCGACCCCTTCAGTAGAACACTCAAAACCGGTAAATTAACATACATTTAATATGAATAATATAGTAAATTTTAAAGAAAACAAATTATTGGGATTACAAACCGAGTTAGGAGAAAATCTCGTCGTAAATAATACAATAAATATTCACACAACTGAGTGCAAGAAATAAAGTCTGAAAGCCTCAAAAATAAAGAATATTCATAAATAACCAAATATCATATTTCAAAACACAAACAATCAGTAAACTATTCTAACTAGAACTACTGCGGATCTACAGGAGGCTGACCACTATCGTGCATCACGGATAGGAACAAATCATACTGCTTTCGTGAAATCGATACCGATGTCTATGGAGAAGGCAGTGACGTCGGTGGAGTTTGTGTCGATGAAGGCACACCAAGAGGACGTATCTGCTCCAACGCTGCTAGTCGATGGTTGTATGAATCTATGGTAGATAACAACCTCGTACTGCTATGAACCATTGAATCCTGCATCATCGTCAGCCTCTCGCCCATGGACCTCTGTGATGCTTGCAGCTCCATTACCCTGTGCTCTATCGACGCTCTAAGATCAGCTGTCATATCCTTGAGCTCCATGATATTGCGCTCGATCATATCAAATCGTGCTATGAGTGTCGCATCGTCCGCCTGTGGCTAGGATAGGGGCTGCTCCTCTGTCATGACCCGCACCCAGTATAGGGGCACGAGTACGCGGGTACGTCCAGCCTATGCCGCAGCATCGACGGTAGAACGCTGTCTAGGTCATGTAACTATCTAATCAATTTCACACGAATATCTAACTCCATAAGGAGGCACAGATATCACAATATAATACGGAATACTCAATCACATAAACTCGAGCACGATGAGATATCGAAGAAAACATATAAAATACAAGACAAGTCTAAACAATAATAAATAGTCTAACCTGCAATCAATAACATCCAGTCTCCAAGTATGTCGAAAATAAGTCCTCTATGTCACAGTCTGGAAAAAATATCCAGTCAGGATTGGAACAAAGTACAAGCACTAACAACAGTTCCACATATATTGACAAAAACTATAGCACAGTGTATAGAAATACAAGACAAATATGAATACTGGCAATAAGAAATACTAGAATAAGAAATACTGGAATAAAGGAATACTGGAATAACTGGAATAACTGGAATACTAGAGCATATGTCATCATCAATATACATCTAGCAATGAAATAGGATACAAGTACACGCTAGAACCATGAGCTGGTATATATGTGAATGCTAGAATCATGACTAGAACATAAGGAATACTATGTCAATATACTAGAGATACATGTCAAGAACATCTAACTAAGTGTGTGAAACATCAGCATATCATGTGATCGGCTTGGGACTGATCAGGCTCGTTACATATGGTTAGCTATCATTCTTGTAAGGTCAGGCTAACCATCTGGATAGCTATGATGCGAGTAATAGTCAGGCTAACCACATGTAACATCTATGAGGCATGTAATGGTCAGGCTGCACCGACGTGAGGTGTGGGTGAGCTATGATGCATGTAAAGTTTGGGTATGATCACATAAGCTACTAATATTTCCCCGTTTTCTCCAGCTAGCACGATGGATTCCAATCACGACTCCTCGTGACAGGTCTCGATAATGCCAACTCGTGTGAACAATAGTGTCAGAGTCATACAACAAGAATTATAGAGATAATCAACATAATGGAAACTATCAGAGAATGTACTCGCCTGTGGTCCTTAGCTGGCAATACCAATGTCCGGGTTCCAAGGTATCGTCTGAGTGATCCAACAGTCCTATAGACATATCATATAACACAATACTGCATCAGACATTACACTAACACACAATCAAACACAATGATCTCAGAGACTACGCTAGGGGTCACGTCTGTAGTTGCTGTACATAACAGACAGTCAATGGTACGATCTTGCCAGTACGTCAGTGTACATATGGCAGTCTGCTATCATGCTACGTGGTCACATGTTAATGTAACTACGGGTATCCGTAATTACACTCGGGTCATCTAGTACATATATAATTATACATATTAATATCTATCATATACATTAATACTAATTAATTACAATTATAATAGATATATGTATATACATACTTAATAGAATTTATTATGTACATATATATATTAAACATGTACTAGGGATACATGTTCAATACATATACGTATATATATATATATATATATATATATATATATATATATATATATATATATATATATATATATATATATATATATATATATATATATATACTTACTTAAAAATTATATTATATATATATGTATATATATATATATACCAAAATATATTTTAACATATACTAATACACGTACCATACATACCTACCAATTTGGTGACTATACTTTATAGATATATCTACGTACATGTATATCAATATACACATACTATGCCAATTGAATAACACCCATATACAAAATATATACATACATATATACTAATTATATATTAAATACATACTAAATACATACATAAAATCACGAAGGAGGGCAGGAACGAACCTGCACACGGGCACGACGACGATGACGGCGATGTTGACGATGATGCTGGTTACGACTACGGCGATGATGATGATGGTGAAGGTGATGGTGATGATCACGGTGGAGATGATGATGAAGATGATGGTGATGGTAATGGAGGTGGTAAACAAGGATGGCCAGAGTCCGACGAGGTGACATACAGTCGGGTGAAAGAAGAGGAAGGCGAGCGGGAACAACGGGTTCACGGCGTTGTGCAGCCGATGGCGAGGAGGGGTCGGGCTGTGCTTCAAGCGAACGTGCTAGGTGGTTCAAGGAATGGGGTCGACGCGGTGGCGGGTTGGGCCATGGTGACCGATGACAGTGGTGGCGGGGGTGTTGATGGCATGGTGGTCGGCGTTCAGTGCAGTCGGGTTAGCCGAAAGTCGACCAGTGCAGCGGTCGGGATGGCTCCGTGCAGTCGGGTAGATCGATGGAGTAGAGTCAAGGGAAGTACGACGGGTGAGGGAGGTCCGGCTGTCGAGTCTGGGGGATAAAGATGGGGGAGATCGTGGTGGCTCAGGCGAGGGGGAAAGGAAGTCAGAGAAAAGAGGGATGGAGGTCGACGCGCTTCAGGCGAACGGGGCTCGGCAAGGTTCAGTCGAGCGGTGGTCGAGACGTCGTGGAGGAGTTGGGTTAGGCGGAGATGATGAAGAAGTGGGTGCAGCGGTTCTGGCGGGTTCTCCGGCCAGTTTCTGACGGTCGATGGTCGAGGCGGGGAAGGAGAAGGCCGGGGTTGAACTGGGAATAGGGGATGATGTCGGCTGGGGTATTTATTTCTCGGTTTAGTTTTAGGAAAAAGGGAAGGAAAACTGATTATTTATATGTGTAGGTCTTGGTTTGCCCTAGAAATTGACTTGGTCAAAGCCCTCTTGGGATTGGGCCTTCTCATGTAGGATTTCAAGGGCCAGGATTCAAATGGGTTCCAAATAAAATGCTATGATGCATTGGTTCATGGTTTGGAGGACCATGGTTTTAAGGAGGTTGGTGTTGCATTACACACTCCCAAAAATCATGGAAAAATACACATGAAGGAGAATTGGGTTTATTTTTGTGTCGTGTCCAACGGGGTGGACACCTTATGCACTTTTGCATAAAAGTGCCCAACAATTAGAAAATTGCACAAAGTTGGGTTTTGGTTTAATTAATTAAAAATAAATACAATTGGTGTTCTAAAATAAATTAGAAGTACTAGGGACTAAAATTAAGTGGGACACAAGTGTCATGAATGAAGTAGACTCAGAATAGAATATTATCCTAATTTGGGTTGCTCAAAATGGGTCAAGATTGTGTCTCCAACTTCGATTGGAATGCACAAGGATACAAAATTGGATTTATTAAGAATTAAATAATAAACGTTTGCGACGAATATTGTGCGACTAAAATAAAGCACAAGAAAGCATATTTATGAGTTACACAAGGGTCAGGATGGAAGGCAGGCATGTCTAGGACAAGGTTGTAGAATTTGTTGGAAGGCAAAAGCTAGGGTAGCGCTCCAAATATCGAAGCAACGGTAATGTACAACAATCAAATAAAATTATAATTATTTAAATATAATTAAATATTATGCAAATCATTTACACATTAATTATAAAAAGATAAAAATACCCCTAATCTGAAATATGGGGGTGACATCCTCCATCCTTCGTAGCAACTCATCATGGAGAGACGCAATCTGATGGTCAACAGTCTCTTGGACTCTAGCCGACGCCTGCGAGGGCTGTGGGGAATAAACACTTACAGTGGAGGCCCTAGAGGACTATGTCCTAACAAGGGCGCCATAGGATATCGTACCGTAGTACGTACCCCTCTAAAGACCACCAGTGGTGGTCATCCACAATACGTCCGCCGACGGAGCTGGAGAGGGCTGCGAGAAAGTACCAGCCTCTCCCGCTATAGGTGCACTAGCAGTCGCCCGTTCACGCAGTCTAAGATACTTGGCTTAGAAAAGTTTGGGTACTCGATAATTGCTAATCTGTCTAAGGTACTTATTACTAACTACATGGATATTTATTTGCATATTTTTTAAGTTATATTAAAATTAACACAAAGTAAAGTAATACTTACAAAGGTCTGTGAGGCCCTATCATTAATAAGATTCTCGCCCTTTCGATGGGTGGCCAGGAAAACGGTCACCAGGTTGGCATCCTCGTCCCTCTGTACCTGTTAAAAATATATTATTTAGTACTAAAATTAAATATTTTATCCTACTACCATTTTATCGTACTTGCATTAAAATAATATATCTAAAATAAAAAATATACCAAACGACGAAAATGTTCCATCGTCGAAATCGAGCCACCACAACACTTTGCTACCTTCTTCCTAGCCGCGTTGGTCTTCTCAGACCTTTCCTTGTACCTCGGATCGTCGAATCTAGCCCTCATCGCAGTCCACTGCTCAGGCGTGATCCAACCTTGGATTGGTTTTCCTTTGCGATCATAAGCCTTCTGGTCATCCAGTAGCCTGTACTCATCCCAGGAGTAATGCCATGTCGTATCATCGATGGAGTCGGAGATGCTAAAGATTGGTATACTGGAGTACTCTACGACGAGAATTCGGAACTAGCAGCCTGTACCGGAGGAGCACTCCGTCTAGAGGATCGACCTCCGAAGTATCCTCGTCGTCCGACCATACCCGATAATAACATATGATGATAAAACAAATATACAGACTTATAATAGTTCATAAAAATAGACAGACCCGGAACAACCCTCCGTTGAATTTCCTGGATACGGAATATCACAAAAGTATATAAAATATTACAGTCACACAATAAACACAAAATAAAAGTATCATAGTCACACAAAAAGCACAATATAAAAGTATTACAGTTACACAATAAGCACAATAAAAGTATCACTGTCACACCATAAGTCTTATCCAATTTCTCAATCTCTCAAGGAAATCCAATACGCTGGGGCAGAACCCAGTCTCTTAGATACTTCGCATAAGCAGCGTTTAGGTGATCAATCTTCTCTATAGGTGCTGGGTGACTGGAACTCCTCCTTTGAGCTGGTGTCTGCCGAACAGTAAGAGGTACCACTTCCTTCTTAACAGTAGAAGTTGTCACTTCTTCCTTAACAAACGCTTCCAATTTAACAGTAGGAGGTGCTACTTCCTCCTTAACAGTCACTTTCTCCTTAACAGTAGGAGGTACCACTCTCAAGCGACGTACACATGCTCAGGTCATGGGTGCCATCTGGTAAGATAGGTAGAAACAAAGAATGCAATTGATAACAAATATAAATATATGTATCCATATAGTTAAAATAGATGTTACATTCTACATTAAAAATACAGTACATGGCTAAAGTTCTAAATGAATTTCATTTTATTTTCAATCCTCTTCTGAAAATTTATCTTCTTCATTTTCCTCGTCCTCTTCTCACTCTTCTTTCTATTCTTTACTTTTATCTACTTCGTCTTCCTCTTCAAATAATTCTACCTCTTCCATACGATTAGATATGTAATAAGGAACTTTAGTTGAGTCCATATCTACAATATTTGTTATAATAGGTATCTCATCCTCCTGATGTTAGTGTCAGTGTTAGTGTCCACGTGTGTATGTGTGTCCGAGTTAGGATTAGGATAGGGTTAGTATCCGCAGCACTGAGATATCCATACACACACCCTCATTGTACTGTGCACAAGTGTGCACTGTACAATACCTCACTTGATACCCAAGACTGCGTCTAATTAACTCAGATAGGGTTAGGGTCTGTGTCATGTCTCGGCTTTGGGTTAGGGTCTGTGTCATATCCTGTGTCATGTCATAACCAAATTGCCATTCTTCCACACTACCTGCAACACTTCTCATATAATCCAACATCCCGACCACATCCTATATATATAATATCAAAGGAACCCCCCAAATCAACGACTATGAAGTATAAAGGTATAATCCAACATCCCCTCGCTAATTGGACAAAATTTAGTAGTGACTTGACATGCGCACACACACACACACACACACACACACACACACACACACACACACACACACACACACACACACACACACACACACACACATACATATACACATGAACACACACACAATTTTATACTCACAAGCTAATTATATGATACTCAACAACATATGATACTAAATTCTTAATAAAATCCTATCAAATAACTATATAGCATATTTGTGGTATTGTATTATGTGTGTCCATGTGTGTGATACACTAGTGCAACCAAATTTCCTAATTATGCAACAAAACTTCCATACTAACTAGAGTGTGTCTCCATGTATGTCCGGGTGTGTCTCCATGTATGTCCGTATCCACGTATGTCCATATGTGCCCGTATGTGTCCGTGTCCATGCGTGTCTACTTGTGTGTCCATGTTAGTACGAATAGTATCATATTGGGTTGTGTCCTGTGTGTGTGTCCATGTGTTCGGGTCCATGTGTCAGGGTTAGGGTTGTGTCCTGTATGTGTCCATGTGTCCTGATTGTGTCCAGTATGTGTGTGTGTGCGTCCTAGTTGTGTCCGGGTTTGGATTAGGGTTTACCGAGCTGGAAGGAAGAAGGAGCGCCTGAGAGAGGGGTCGACGGTGGAGGACCACGCCGGAGGGGAGGAGCTGTGCCGGAGGGGGAGGAGCCGCATCTGGTGTCGTCTGTGTCAGGGTTGGGGGGCGAACACGGCCGCGTAGGGTGAGGGGCGAGGGAGGCGGTCGAGGGGGTGGGTGGGTCGTCGGAGCTGCGAAGGGTCGCTGGGGGAGGGTGGATCGCCGGTAGGGGTGCAAAAAAATTGAAAAGTTAGGAGAAAAATAAATAAAAGTCGAATAGACTAGGGAACCATATATTCAGTAATTTAGAGACGTCTGCTCGAAACGTCGCTAAACGTCGCTATATTTTAAATATCCTGTGACATATAATTGTTTGAGTCACTAAACGTCGCTAATTGAAAAATTTTGCGACTTTATCGACGTTGTTAAAAATGTCGCTAATTAAAAAATAACCAACTTCGGTAAAAATATCGCTAAATGTCGCTAAATCAAAAATATCAGCGACGTTTAGCAATGTTAACGAAGCTTATAGCGACTATTTTTTTTAAAAAACTCAAGTACAGTCGCTAAACGTCGCTATGCGTCTCCAATGGCAACGTATAGGGACGTTTATTTTTGGAGTCGCTAAAGTCTTTAACATTAGCGATGTTTTATTACTACGTCGCTAAAAAGTCGCTATTTTATTATATTTTGGTAGTGCCCTGAGCATGCAGACTGACTTCATGTGTCCTGACTTCCCATGCGGCCCTGACTTTATATGCGGCCTGACTTTATATGCGGCCAAGATTGCCATGCGTCCTGATTTCCCATGCGACCTAGAGACCCATGTAGCCCTGCTTGTTGATTAAATATCTGCTTGATTTTTGTGACCCAATATATAATTGGTAATTGAACTCAAATACTGTATCCGTGCTGATACCCCTATTGCCTGATTATTGTTCATGATTTAATGTGCGCCAAGGTACGACACATCCTGTCATATGTTAAGTGATTATATTTGGGTTATGCATTGAGAATTCCTCTAAATTCTTGAACGCATGATATTATAAATATATATTGTTTCCCCAGCACGAGAATGATAAGTGAGTCAACTACCAAAGTGTGGCTAGGACATTGATTGTATGAATATTGCATACACGCTCGGATGAATCCAGATTTGACTTCCATGGATTCGTATCAGCATGCCCGTACTTTGTACGACATCTTAAGAAAAATTCTTATGTGGCCATGCCTTGAGATTTTAAACACAATATAAGGCTAATTAGGTAACTAAAAGTGGTAGTAACATGGGAGGGAACGGTATCCCGAGATCATGCCAACGAACTTTCCTATAGAGATTCATTCTAAGTGCACCGTGGGCTGGCCACCACAGATACGATATATCATCTGCCTTAGTGGAGTGCAGTATATGACTTATTATTATGCCGAGCCACTGTTTCAATATAGGAATACTGAAACCGCTAATACCGTATTTTTAGCGTAGTAGCCCTACGGGGGACTAGTGCATCATGCAAGTGCCTATTTTATTATTTTGGTTCGGTTAGCTCATGTTCGGCACTGGCGTGATCTGAGAATACTTATTATGCATTATTCTGAGATAACCTTAGACTCCACAAAATAGCAAGCCGTACAAATGATTGGCCGATATAAGAAATGGACTTGGTTGTGATTGAATCTATTCATCTAGCAGCCTAGGGAAATATAATATCTTAATGTGAGGGGTTCAACCTTTGTCCTTATTTGGTTGTAGGGTTGGGCCTTCATGCTAGGATATGCCATGGCACTAAGTTACGACACTCAACCTATATATTTTATATTATTTTCCTTGGGTTTTTTGTTTCTCCATTTTGTGCTTCCTTTGTGGTACTTGCTATTTTGGGTCTAACCCCACTGGTTTTGCATGGCCAAATTTTGAGCCAGCACCTGAGAATCAAGCGTTCTTTCTCCAAACTCATGGCGCGCACCAGGAATATGGTCGCAGGGAATAGCGAGTAACTTTTCTTCTTCCTCGCGTATTTTGCATATTTACTTCTTTTTGGCGTTTAGCCACCGACATCTGTTAGCCTGCTCGTATGAATATTAGTTTTTCTTACATGATTGTATTAAATCAGACTACAACTGATCACTGTCATGTACTTATGTTACTCTTCCAGCTTCTTATTTTGCATACTTGGACTCCAGAATATTTTGAGAAAGCGTTTATGATGCCTTATTGCTTACCATATATGCTCTATGCTTACTGTTTCTTGTTTAAATGATTGAGACATAGAAGTTCTTGACCACAGGAGACTTGATTGTAGAATGCACCCCCTTGTCTTATACAGTTGTGATCGTCGTACGACGTATAACACCTTGTACGGGGTAACTGGCCATGTCCGTCTCTGTATTCTAGTACTAGGCGTGATAAGATTTTAGTGGTGGCTTATGCAGGTCTTTTCTTCAGGCTTGTGGGGTATCATGTTCATAGGAGTCTCAATCAAACATGATCCTTCTTGAAATCCTGAATTCGTCATCTTCGATACTCAGCTTGAATTCTTCCAGATTAATTGCTTCCTTATTCATTCTCGTCCTATACTTAATGTTTCTTGTGCTCTTCTTTAGGGCTTCTCCTTCCCTCGATGATGCTGCCAAGAGAGGCAGAGTTATCAGTAGAATAAAATCCTGTGGAACCCTAGCCAAGGATTCGAGTGGAGCCCACGATGAATGTGACAGAGCAGCAGGCTCCAGGTGTTCCCGTCCTTTCCGCAGTGTCGACAATACTGGATACCCCGACTTTGTTAGAGATTATTCATAGATTTTTTGCTGCCCAACAACACCAGATGGTGGTGCAACAACAACAACAATATCAACCTCAGCAACAACAACAACAACAGCTCCAACAGTAGGAACAAAATGTCCTATTGAACCAAGGGTTGCAGACGGACCTGGAACGAGGTGGGAGAACATATTTTGGGGCATCTGTTAGATTTTGCAGACTGAACCCAAGATATCGATGGCATGAAGGATGCAATTATGACAGATGATTGGTTATAGTATATTGAGACCATTCTGACGGGGCTAAAGTTTCGGCTGAGAAATATGTTGACTTGGTTCGCCTACAACTCTAAGATCTGGCAAGAGATTGGTGGACTATAATGGAGGTAGGACTGAGGCATCCTATTTCATGAAAGGATTTTAGGACCCGATTCAGGGCAAAGTACTTTGGGATTATGGCTCAGTGTGAGTTGCAGCAAAGGTTCATTAACCTCAAGGAAGCAGGAAGGACAGTAGACGACTATGCGACAGAGTTTTGTCTACTTAACAGATTTGCTCCAACCATGGTGGCAACAGAGTTGGAGAGAGCAATAAGGTTCCAGCAAGGACTTTACTTGGAGATCTTGCAGATGGTAGAGGTGCACGACTACGAAACCTTTGAGGCCGTATTGATAGCAGCCAAGAGGGTTGAGATTACTTCTCAAAGGATGACATCAAGAAGAGTGGATCGGAAGAGGCCTCATGGACAAAACAATGAGGGAGGACCAGTACCCCGAACATCAGTATCATCACCTGGCATTCATATACATAATTCAGTGTCACAGAGGGCGGTAGTACCAATAGTGACAATACCAACTCGATAACAGCAGCTAAGGTAGCAGCAGCAGCAACAACAACAATAATGATGTGGAGCGCCGACAGATTGTACCTACTGTGACAAAGGAGGTCATACCCGGGATGTTTGTCGGGTAGTTAACAGACTATGTTTGAGATATGGGAGCCCAGATCACAAGGTTGCCACTTGCCCATTGATTCAGAGGCCAGGAGGGCCAGTATAATAGATTTCTGTATTGCCAGCTCCAAGAGCAGTGCAACAAGGAGGACCAACATTAGCAGTACGGCCTTTGGCTCAGCGTCCATTGCCAATGAAGGCCCAGCTTTATAAGCAACAACAGTAGAATCAGTAGGGGCCACAACAATGACAACAAGAAAGACAGCAGCAGGGATCTTAAGAAGGCCAAGGGCAGGCACTCTCCTTATCTTTGGAGGAAGCAATAGCGTCGGGCGACGTAGTGGCAGGTAACATTTTTGTTACAACCTTTTCTGCCATAGCTTTATTTGATTCTAGAGCTTCGCACTCATTTATATCTGCATAATATACGACACATATTAGATTAAAGTTTGGGACATTGCCAGCGAGGCTGAATATACTCACTGGCAATGGGATCATTGAAGTTAGTAGGGTGTGCCTAGCATCTCCAATAATAGTATATGGGCATTTATTACCTGCAAAATTGATTGAGTTCCCTATGGGTAACTTTGACGTTATCTTAGACATGGACTGGATGAGAGACAGTCATGCAACGATAGACTATCGTGAGGGTAGAGTATTTTTTAGAATTTCTGGTCTAGAAGAGTTTGTCCTTAGCAGAATAGCAAGAGACCAGCATAAGGGAGGAGTCACAACAGTAGCAAGGGAGTCAAACCCACTGCCCAAGATAGTTGAAGAGTTCATGGATGTCTTTTCCAACGATCTTCCCAGATATCCCCCAGTTAGAGAAGTAGAGTTCTGTATAGAGTTAATGCCAGAAGCAAAACCAATATCCCAGAAGGTGTACCCTCTGTCGCTATCAGAACTAGATTAGTTATATCGACACATGGAAGAACTAAATGCGAAAAAGTTTATTCGGACCAGTGCATAGGGAGCACCAGCGGTATTGGTAAAGAAGAAGGATGGATCGACGCGGTTGTGTATGGATTACAAGCGGTTGAATGCAGGAACAATGAAGAACAAGAACCCATTACCAAAGATGGATGATTTGTTTGACCAGTTAAGTGGGCAAGTATCTTCTCTAAGATAGATTTATGATCAGGATATCATCAGGTGCGAGTCCGAGAGCAGGATATACCAAAGATAATATTTAGTTCATGATATGGGTATTACAAATTCTTAGTTATTCCATTCGGACTGACTAATGCTCCAGCGGTATTCATGGACTTGATGAACCGTATTTTCATGCCCTACTTAGTCTGATTTGTGGTAGTATTTATCGATGACATCCTGGTATATTCTTGTAATGAGGCAGAGCATGAAGAATATCTCATGATAGTTCTACAGGCTTTGAGGGATAACCAATCATATGTTAGTAAGTATGAGTTTTGGCTGGATCGCATATCCTTTCTTGGACACATTATTTTTAGAGCAGGAGTGTCAGTTGATCCCAAGAAGGTAGAGGTAGTAGAGAACTGGCCAATTCCAAAGACAGTAGCAGAAGTGCATAATTTTCTGGGCTTGGCAGGATACTATAGAAGGTTTGTGTCAGATTTTGCTAAAATCTTGGTACCATTGACTCCGTTGACGAGTTGTGTGGTCAGCGGAATATCAGATAGCCTTTAAAGAGTTGAAGAAGAAGTTAATCTCTGCACCAATCCTTACTTTTCCAGCAGGCTCCGGAGGATTCACAGTATACTGTGATGCATCTGGAAAGAGACATGAATGTGTTTTAATACAGCAAGGGAGTGTGATAACATATGCTTCTCGGCAGCTCAGAGATCATGAGAAGAATTATCCAACTCATAATTTGGAGCTAGCAGCAGTCGTGTTTGTTTAAGATATGGAGGCACTACTTATATGGTGATCGAGTAGAAATATTCATAGATCAGAAGAGTTTGAAGTATGTGTTCACGCAGAATGACCTGAACATGAGGCAGAGAAGGTGGCTAGAGTTGCTAAAATACTATGAAGTAGAACCTCAGTACCATTCAGGCAAGGCTAATGTAGTATCTGATGCACTTAGCAGAAGATATAGAAAATTTATGTTGACTTCTCTGAATCACATTCTAGAAGACTTACGAGAGATGGATATCGAGATAGTACTTCCACAGAGTACAGGAGTTCAGGCTAGCCTACAGATTCAATCAACTTTGGTAGATAGAATCAAACTAGCTCAGGCAGAGGACCCGAAGATTTAAAAGCTACGAGAATAATGTGAGTCAGGTCTTCGGAAGGAGTTGATAATACATGCGAGTTGATAATATATGCTGATGGAACACTAAGGTCTAAAAATTGTCTATGTGTTCCAAGCGAAGATATTTGGCAAGAAGTCATGACTGAACCACATAGTTTCCAGTATTCTATTTATCCAGGAGGCACGAAGATGTATCAAGATATCAAGCAACACTTTTGGTGGAATGGAATAAAGATAAAAATAGCATGCTTCGTATCGCGATGTCTGATATGTCAGCAAGTGAAGGCAGAACAACAGAGAGCGGCAGGATTATTACATCCGCTTTCTATTCCAGAGTGGAAGTAGGAACACATCACAATAGACTTTGCGATTGGTTTACTTAGATTATCGATTGGTTGAGATACAGTTTGGGTGATAGTAGATCGTCTCACAAAAGTAGCTCACTTTCTTCCTTTTCGAGTAGGATAATCTATAGAATAATTGACTGAAATATATATACGACAGATAGTGAGACAACATGGTATCCCAGTAACTATCGTGTCAGATCAAGACACACAGTTTACTTCTCATTTTTGGAAAAGTTTGTACTAGAGCTTGGGCACCAAGTTAAGATTCAACATAATTTACCACCCCCGACATACGGACAACAGAGAGAACCATCTAGACCTTGGAAGATATGCTACGAGCCTGTACCTTAGATCTTGGTTGATCTTGGAAGAATCACCTTTACTTGGTGGAATTCTCGTATAACAACAGTTATCAGGCCCGTATTCAGATTGCACCTTTTGAAGCACTATATGGAAGGAAGTGTAGATCATCATTGGCTTGGAATGACATTGGTGAGAGAAAGATGTTAGTCCCTAAAATGATTACACAGATAGTAGAGGTTGTCAAGCAGATCATAGAGCGACTTCGTCGTTGGGCAGACCAGCATCATAGACCTTTACAGTTTTATTTTGGCGACTACGTATTTTTGCGGATTTTGCCTACCCGTGGAATTATTAGATTTGGGGTTTGCGGGAAGCTTAGTCCGCGATACGTAAGTCCGTTCGATATTCTCGAGCGGGTAGGCAATGCTGCTTATCGTCTTGCTCTTCCGCCTTTGCTATGTGAGGTGCACGATATATTTTATGTATCTCAGTTGCGTAGGTATGTTCCAGATCTGAGTCATATCCTCGATCACTCTGAATTAGTCATTGGTAACGACTTATCTTATGATGAGCAACTCGTATCCATATTGGACAGAAGGGAGAATGTGCTCATGAATTGGACTATTTCTCTTGTCCGAGTTGCTTGGGGACATCACTCTTAGAGAATCGATGTAGGAGCGCGAGGACGATATTCGATCTTGTTACCCGTACCTATTCGATTCGGAAGGTATATTCTTTCTTACGCCTTCATACCTCGAATTATGTGATCAGGTGATCACCTTTATGTTGTGATAATATTGCTTTCATGTGTAGTTGCTAGTAGATTTATATTGTACTTGTCTTGACATCTTTAACTATTATTTGGATTCAAATTCTGAGGACATAATTTTTCTAAGGTGGATAGAGATGTTACTTCCCGTTTTAGATATACTTATTTGGAATGTATTTTTATTTTAGCATGGTTTTATGTGAATGGAGACTAGACCCATTCTTGGTTTAACCTGGTTCATAATTTATTTTGTAGGTTGGTTCAACTCATGAGAACCTTTGGTTTAACCCTCAAACCCTACCCTATTTAACCCAATATTTTATCTCTCTCTCTCTCTTCACTTCTTTATTTCTTCCTCTTTCTTTAGGTTTCTTTCCCCATTTCATAAGCAAGTACACCTTGCATAAGAAATAGAGAAATCTTCTATATTATTATTTTATTATGTGTTTCTAAGAACTTTTAGTTCTTGGAGTTTTCTGTTTTGATGGATGGATTAGTGTAGATCTATATTTCTAACTTATGGTTTCATGGATTTCATGAGTTTTTTGGTTTTGATATATTAAACTTGTGTCTTTGAAAACTAGTTTTTGCTACATGATAGAGATTTCAATTTAGAGCATTTTGGCTTTTAGTTCACCTGATTTGGACTTAAAATAAGGATTTTTTGGACAAAATAATATTTCAGTTTTTGGAGCCTTTTAGCCAAAGCCGAACTTGCTATTGGAGAAGATGAAGTTCCCATGCAGCCAGTGAGCATATGCGGCCGAGAGTGCTATGCGACCCAAGAGGGTTATGCGGCCTAAACTCTTGTCGCATACTAACAACATGCGTCCGTCTTGTTGGACGCATAACTACTGTTTACACAAGTATCCTTGAATACCGTGTGCTTTCACTCACTGAACGAATGATAAATTCGCTAAGTCCTAGATGTCATGACCCGCACCCAGTATGGGGATGCAAGTAGTAAACAATGCCCAGCCTAAGCCGTAGAATCGGTGGTAGAACGCTGTCTTGGTCAACTATACTATCTAATTATCTCACAATAATGCATAATCCTCCAATAATACCTCAACTCCAAGAAGAAAGTAATAAACTTAATTCAACACAATACTCAATCATAATTCTATAGCACAATAAGATATCAAAGAAGTCTAACATAACTATACAGTCAAAAATATATAACAACAACAATTAAAACAATATCCAAATCTCAAACTATATGCCGGAAACAAATCCGGTACCAAAATGCTAAAGAAAACTAACAATGAAAGACTAGTGATCCGAAAAACCTTCCTATAATTACTCCAGAACTAGTGGTCCAAGCCTGCATCATCTATAGATCAAATCCCATAGTATGTCGGACACCAATCCTCGGGATCCTCTAAAAAATATTTTCTAGTCAGGAATGGAGTAAAGTACATATCTAACAGCAGTTCTAATCAATGATATAAACTATGTAACAATAAATAGATGTGAATATACAAGATGCCATATACATATGCAAGAGATACACAATAAAGGAAATACTGGAAATAATTACAAGAATGAGTAATATGGAATGAACAAGAAATACTAATGACTAAGTGAATGAGTACCATCTTTAACATGTGACCGGCTTGGGAACTTGATACAAGATTTATGGCCTGGCTAATCATACGTGCGGTGTATGATTAACACTATTCAATGAACAAGACTTGATACAAGGAGGGTATGATCACATATCTACACTCCATACTCCTTGTCCTCGACTGGTATAGTGGATCAACCATGGTACGCCATGACACAGGTTTCCACAAGAAGGGCGCTACTCTCCTCAAGAACTAATGTCTGTACATGTATAAAAAAATAATGAACAAGGCTTGCACAAGATACACCATAAATATCAAGGAATAATCTCTCATGACGAGATTCAGATATACCAATCTGTGTAACCATCGTGTTAAAAAATCAAGGATATCTATACTAGATACAAGAGACATAGAGGATATCATAAATGAGAAACTATCAGAAAATGTACTCGCTTGTGGTCTAGAGCAATGAATATCAAACTGTGTCCGAACTGGTGTCGCACAGACCTATATATGGAATATTGCATTAATACAAGGTGTTAGAATAAAAATAATTTAAACTAGTTCAATTCTAGGTCATGAAGCCATTTCTAAGTCAAAATAGTCAAACTAGGTCAACTCTATGCCAAACTAGTCAAACTTTGTCAAACTAGCTATTTCTAAGTTGTATGAGTCTATCTCTAGGATATTAGGTCCATACACTATGTATCTAGGCCATACTAGTTATTCTAAGATACTAGAAAAACCAACAAGATACCGTAGCCTAAGATACACAAGTTTTTAGATATGAAAATAGTAATTTATATATATATATATTATATATATACAAGACAATACATTTAGTAGCTTAGCTAATTAATGCAACTTGGATACCTTGGCTTTGAACCAATGCTTATCGCACCACTACACCCCCATCTTGATACTAAAATCCAATACCTTGAGTATTGACCTATTACCTTGACATTACCTTGGTATCCCAAGGTAAGTCAAATCCTCATACATATAGCTAATATATAGCTATCACCCCATATACTAAACTATACTAACATAACTAAACTATTTGCCAATTATTAACTAACTTTGAAATGCTACTAACTATTAACATATGATACATATCAACACTTATATATACTACCTTCATATATACATATCAATACAATACTACATATCTAACAAGTATTAATATATCTATCTTACTACTATTTATCAAGGTATATAACTAACTATCTAGCTATACTACCTATACTAGTAATAAACTACTAAACAATACCTTAACCCCTGAACCTAACCTTATTGTTGGAGACTTCCTGCTGCTGCAATGACTCGCTGCACCGCGCTGTTGCTGCTGCACCGTGCTGCTGCTACTGCATCGTGCTGCTACTGTTGTACCGCGCTGCTGGGCTGCTGTTGTTGCAGCACGATGCTGCTGCTGCAGCTCGTTGCTGCGGCGCTGCTGCTGCTGCACCACGTTGTCCCTCGCTGCACACACACACACACACACTCACGCTCACTTACTCAAACACGCACCACACTAAGACACACATACACACATCTACACAGATAACTATATACATATATACATACATACCTATATAGATATACTTACATATATATGTACACACATACACCTATGCATAGATATACGCATAGCTATACATATATCAATATACCTATATAATGCTATAAGTATATATATACACATGTATATATATACATATATAAAGACCAATATATATATATATATATATATATATATATATATATATTCCTAACACTATATATATACTCATATGACTACATATATCACTAATATCTATAAACAAGTGCAATTTAAATCTAGAAATACAATACAACAAATACGTGGAGGGCATCGCACCCGTGTCACACTAGATCTATGATACGTTTGCGATACGAGTCAACCACACAATTAAACATACCCCGAAGGACACGAGCAAGTCTAAAATAGTATATATGAATAATACGAAGAGTCAATTACATATCCATGTGTCCGTGTCAAAATATGACATACACAAAGCCAGTGTCTGAGGAAAACCCCCAAAACGACCCGTATCGCCAAATTGACGGGATACGACCTTTACGTATCCAATTATGGACACAAAAATAGCCACAAACAATCAAAAATATGTCAATTTGGTCTAATTGACTAATTGACAAATACAACATGTGTCAATCTCGGAATTTCCTCAAAATTGATATAAAATACACCATAATTTCTCCATATGCCTCCTATGAACCTAATTCTAATTCCTATGGGTAGCCTTAGCATATGTGGTGGTTTCTTATGATTAAATCACAAATTTATAGTCTAATTAAAGAAGAAAAACTAAATTGTATCTATTAAGAGATGGATTCCCAATAAAATCCCTAAAATACCTCCAACTTGTAGATCCTTGCTCTTTCTTTTAGATCCTTGCTTCCTCCTTGTAGATCCTTGCTCTAGTAGCCTCAAATGAAGAATAAAAAAGAAATTTAGGTGGAAATTGGTGTAGGGATGAAGGAATTTGGTTGAGGGAAATTCTAGATCTAGATTTGGAATAAAAAAATAAAGAGAGAGAAAGTTTTTACCCCCTTTATATAGGCCTATTTTGTCCCCTCCCTCAAGCTACTATATAAAGTCTAAAATATCCCTTAGGGCCTCTTATGAAGAAATTAATTAAGGAGGGAAGGTTCTAGTCTAATGGATTTAACATAATTAATCCTCCTCCTAATGAATGAGCTTCTAATTGGGCTTAATTCTAACTAATTATAAATGTTGGTCCATGGATATAATCTAAACTAGTTTGGTCCACTAATATAAGTCCCAAAAATAAATCTAACTTGCTAACAATAAATAAATAATATAATAAATAAATATATAACATGCCCAATATTTAATTAATTACCAAAAGACTAAAATATCCTTTCCTAGAAATATGGTAGTGACACTAGAGAACTCCATGCGGCATTGAACCCCATGCGACACCTACACTCATGTGGCCTGGAGAGCATGCAGCTCCTATTTCTTGGACGCATGTCTCTGAGCCGTTGGCACTTATTTCTATAGTTTTATCTTTTCTTTCTGACATACTTTATGGCTTGTCACCTCAGTCACATCAGTGACTTTATGTCTCATCACTAAAAATTTATTTATTTGACTGTCACTTCAATGCTTGACCATAGGAGTAGACCTTAACCCTGAACATGCAGCCTGACTTCATGCGACCTGACTTCCCATGCGGCCCTGACTTCATGTGCGGCCTGACTTCATATGCGGCCAAGATTGCCAAACGGCCTAACTTACCATGCGGCCTAGAGACCCATACGGCCTAGAGACCCATGCGGCCCTACTTGTTGATTGAATATCTTCTTGATTCATGTGACCTAATATATAATTGATAATTGGACTCGAATACTGTATCCGTGCTGATACCCCTATTACCTGATTATTGTTCATGATTTAATGTGCGCCGAGGTACGACACATCATGTCACGTATTAAGTGATTATATTTAGGTTGTGCATCGAGAATGCCTCCAAATTCCTAAATACATGATATAATAAATATATGTATTATTTTTCCAGCACGGGCATGATAAGTGAGTCAACTACCAAAGCGTGGTTAGGACATTGATTGTATGAATATTGGATACACGCTCGGGTGAATCCAGATTTGACTTTCATGGATTCGTATCTAGAGTGCCCGTACTTTGTTCGACTTCTTAAGAAAAATTCTCATGTGACCACACCTTGAGATTTCAAACACAACATAGGGCTAATTAGGTAACTAAAAGTAGTTATAACATTGGAGGAAACGGTATCCTGAGATCATGCCAACGGACTTTCTACAGAGATTAATTCTAAGTGCACTATGGGCTGGCCACCACAGATATTGTATATCATCTTCCTTAGTGGAGTGCAGTATTTGACTTATTATTATGTCGAGCCACTGTTTCAATATAGGAACACTAGAACCGCTAATACCGTATTTTTAGCGCAGTGGCCCTACGTGGGACTAGTGCATCATGCAAGTACCTGTTTTATTATTTTGGTTTGGTTAGGTCATGTTTGGCACTGGCGTGATCTGAGGATACTTATTATGCATTGTTCTGAGATAACCTCAGACTCCACAAAATAGAAAGTCGTATAAATGATTGGCCGATATAAGAAATGGACTTGGTTGTGATTGTATCTATTCATCTAGCATCCTAGAGAAATAGAATATCTTAGTGTGAGGGTTCAACCCTTATCCTTGTTTAGTTGTAGGGTTGGACCTTCCCGCTAGGATTTGCCATGGACCTAAGTTACGATACTCAACCTATGTATTATTATATTATTTTCTTTGGGTTCTCTATTTCGTGCTTCCTTTGTGGCACTTGCTATTTGGGGTCTAACTGTACTGGTTTTGCATGGCCATATTTTGAGCCAGCACCTGAGAATCCAGCGTTCTTTCCATAAACTTATGGCACGCACCAGGACTATAGTCGCAGGGGATAGCGAATAAGTTTTCTTCTTTCCCGTTCGTCTTGCACATTTACTTCTTTTTAGCTTTTAGACACCGGCACCTGTTATCCAGCTCGTCTGGACATTAGTTTTCCTTACATGATTATATTAAATCAGACTGCAGCTGATCACTATCATGTACTTATGTTACTCTTCCAGCTTCTTATTTTGACAGCTGAACTCCAGAATATTTTGAGAAAGCGTTTGGGACGCCTTGTCTTATACAGCCGTGATCGCCGTACGACGGATAACACCTTGTATGGGGTAGATGGTCATAAATTAAAAGTGCCAGACATAACAGGAATGTTATGAAGATGCCCTTAATAGTGAACGGATCTTTGGGCGCAATTCCCAAAAGACAAATGTACAAACTACCCGCACCAATTTTAACAAGCGACCTCATAAAGTCGGAGGGTCTGGAGCGCCAAAGCGTTCATACACGTCTGAGTACAGGGGTCCCCCTCTGGTACAATAGTGCCATAGGTGCGAAAATATGGGATATCGGGCGACTGAGTGCCGAGTCATAGGATATTTCAAATGTGGTCGCATGGACCATAAATCATTTGACTGTCGAGACGGAAGGGTCATCGTCATACAACAGTCAAACTAAAATAGGGGACCTCTAGCTCATGGTGCTGACACTGTACAGGTGAACCCACAACGCCAGGGTGCCCATGGTCGAGTCTATGTATTGACTCGGGATGAGGCATCCGCCTCCGACACTGTTATGACATATACCTTACTTTTCAGAGATTTGCTTGCTAGAGTTTTATTCGAATCAGGTGTTTCGCATAGTTTCATATCTACTGATTTTATTGTTGAGAATAAATTAGCTTCTACACCATTAAATATGAACCTGTACGTGAGTACCCCTTCGGGAGTCGGCATGTCTGCCAATACGATTTGTAGGGACGACTATATTTGCATCGGAGGCAGAAAGCTTTTCTTAGATGTCATTGTTTTAGACATTAAGGAATACGATATTATTTCGGGATGGACTAGTTGGGTGCTTGCCATGCAACAATCGAGTGCGCGAAGAACCGAGTCATATTTCCTCTACCCGGCGAGGTAGACTTCTACTATTCGTTCAGCGTTGCACCGAAGACGAAAATGGTGATATCAGCAGTTACGGCTAGGCGATTGTTGTATTTGAGATGTGATGGGTACTTAGCCTCAGTTCGAGATACTGGACAGGAAGGTGCAGATGCAGCTCAAGCTGATGCCATAGCAGATTTCTCCGACGTATTCCCGGACGAGCTGCCTGGAATGCCTCCTGATTGAGAGATCGAATTTGCCATTGACACCTTTTCGTATACGCAGCTGATATCAAAGGCACCTTACCGAATGACCCTAGCAGAGCTAAAGGAACTGAAGGTGCAATTACAAGATCTGTAGGACCGAGGATACATTTGTACAAGCGTTTCTCCGTGGGGAGCTCCGGTGATGTTCGTAAAGAAGAAAGACGGATCCATGCGACTGTGCATAGACTACCGAGAACTGAATAAGGCTATCGTGCGGAACAAGTACCCATTACCTAGGGTAGACGACCTGTTTGATCAACTACAGAGCACGACATTATTCTCTAAAATCGATCTCAGGTCGGGCTAGCACCAGTTGAAGATCAAATTCAGTGACGTCCCCAAGTCAGCATTTCGAACCCGATACAGGCACTATAAATTTCTTGTAATGTCGTTAGGCTTGACGAACGCCCTATCAGCTTTCATGGATCTGATGAGCCGCGTATTTTGGCCGTTCGTGGACAAGTTTGTGGTTATTTTTATTGACGACATATTAATATATTCCAAGAATAAGACAGAATATAAAGAATACTGGAAGATCGTGCTGCAGACATTTTTTGACCATCGGTTGTTCGCAAAGCTCAGCAAGTGTGAGTTCTGGTTGAACAGCATAATATTTCTTGGATATGTCATCTCGGCAGAAGGCGTCACCGTAGACCCAAAGAAGATAGAGGAAGTGGTGGATTGGAAGCAACCTATGTCAGCCAGTAAAGTTCTTAGCTTTCTGGGCCTAGCAAAAAACTACCGTAGGTTCATGATAGATTTTTTTAAATTGACCTCGCCTTTGACCCGCTCTACACTGAAAGGGATTGCATACAAGTGGAGTGAAGACTACGAAGCTAGCTTTCAGAAGCTAAAACAACGGCTCATTTCAACTCCAATACTTGCACTTTCGGATGGAGTAGAAGAGTTTCATATATATAACGATGATTCGTGACTTGGCTTAGGGTGTGTTCTCATGCAGAGGAATAAGGTAATATCGTATGCCTAGAGATAATTGAATGGAGTTTAAGATATACAATGATACTTCTTGCCATTTAAAGTTGGTACATCTATGGAGAAGCTTGCGAAGATGTATGTACGACAGAGAGTCAGATTGCTTGGAGTTCCTGTGAGCATAGTCTTGGATCAGGATAGTCGCTTCCCATTTTTGGAGGAGTTTGCAGGCTAGCTTGGGCACCCAGCTCAAGTTTAGTACCGCAAATCACCCTCAGACAGACGGGCAGTCAGAGAAGACTATCCAGACTCTCGAGTATATGCTACACACTTGCATTTTATATTTTGGAGTCTCTTGGGAGGATCACCTTCACCTGGAAGAGTTTGCTTATAACAACAACTACCAGGCCAGTATCCAGATATCACCATTTGAGGCATTGTATGGACAAAGATGTCGCACTCTATTTTTATGGGATGATGTTGGTGAGAGAGCCTTATTGGGACCGGAGATGGTCGTGGATGTAGCTGCGAAGGTAAAGCTTATCAGGGACAAACTTCGGGTGGCGCAGGACAAACATCGACATTGGACCGATAGCCACCGAAGACCATTGAAGTTTCAGGTATATATTTTGTTTGTATTTCTTGTGATTGCTTTGTTTTGGTTAGAGTGCTAAGGCTGTATTTTGTGTTAGGTTGGCAATCTGGTGTTCTTGAGGATTTCTCCAACACAGGGCACGATTCGCTTTGGTGGGGGCTGGAAGCTTAGTCCATGGTACATTGGACCCTTCAGTATTCTTGAGAGGGTTGATGCAGTGGCCTACAGACTAGACTTGCCATCTGCACTAGAGGGAGTGCATAACGTGTTCCATGTGTCACAGCTGAGACGATACATGACAGTCCCTACCCATGTATTGGATCACTCAGAGATCCAAGTGGGGCCGACTCCCAGTTATCTAGAGCAGCAGGTAGAGATTATAGATCGCAGGGAGAAGGTGGTGAGGAACCAGGTAATTTTCTTGTTATGCATTGCATGGAGGCATCATGCTCCAGGAGAGTCTACCTGGGAGAGGGAAGCTGAGATGCGCGAGTGATACCCTTATCTTTTTGAGCCGTGAGGTAATTTTTTTTGCTTGCTGTGATTACTTGTTGTAGTTAGTTCCTTCCTTAATATTTGAGGATAAAATTTTTCTAAGGAGGATAGACTTGTCTATCTCACTTTTTCAAATGAGAGTAATTTAGTCAATTAACATATAATTTTTTTAGATTAATATTTATTTATATTATTCTAATAATTAATATTGGTGGTTGTGCTAATTATTTATTAATTAGAGGAATAGCCTATTAGTTAGACTTGACACTTGTGAACCCAATTAGACTTATTATGACAAATATTGAGCCCAACATAGACCAAGCCCAATAAACCCATTCACACTAATTAATTAGGAGGATTAGCTTAATTTGCATTTGTGTAGAAACTTTCTAAAATATAAATCATTAATTATTTCTCATAATTCATCATATAGGGACAAATGGGACTTTAGTATATGACTTGAGGAAGGGGGAAGGGGCCAGCCTCACTTAAGGGGTTCTCCTCTCTCTCCTCTTTATTTGCATTCATTTTAGATCTCAAATTCTAGATTTCCAATTTTCTACATTTTTTTCCATCAATTTCTTTCTCAATTCCTTCACATTCTCTCTTATTTTTATTCCTCAAGGAGCCTTGGTGCTTGGAGAAGTAAGGAGCATAAGGAGGAGAAGCTTTGGTGAAGAGATCGTGTCCGGATCGTGTCCATTGAGCATTTCATTGGGAATCCATCTCCCAATTAGTAAATTCTAATTTTTTTTTATTGTAGCTTCTAAATTATGCATTTGACCATTAGGAACCACCCTATGGCATAGGGCTACCTATAGATAAAGTTCTAGGCTCTATTGATATGTAATATGACTTCTATATGGTAATTTGTGTCTATTTTGGAAAAATTACGAGATTGACATATCAAGTGTGTTATAAGACCAATTTAGTCTAATTGGACTTAGATCGAGGTTGGGATACTAGCTACATATCCATAATTGGATACGAGTAGGCCGTATCATAATATTTTGTGATACAAGGAGATTTTGGGGGTTTTTTCTTCAACACTTGTGATACATATGTCATAAATGGCCACAAGCACTTGAATATATATATATATATTTATTACTCCTATTAGAGTCTAATTAATATATTTGAGTTGTTCTTGAGCTTTGGGTAGAGCTTGGTGTGATTTGGATAGAGTATCATAGGAGGGTAGGTATATTGGTGTAGTGTACACTAAGTATTTGTGCTAATATGTTAGGTGTGTACACTTGGTGTATGCACTTAAGTGTGGTTGAGTGATAAGTTATTATTTAGTATGTTAGTATTTGTGTGTGTTCTAGTGCTTGTGTTTAGGATTTGAGGTATTATGATAGCACTCAAGGTTTTGGATAGTTGGTTGTGTTTGGGGTGACTCAGAGTACAGGGACTGATATTAGTGTATCAAGAATATGGGTGTTGCACATTTGCATGAGTAGTGAATGATAGCTGGAGTGAGAGAAGATATGTATATCTATGTGTGATACAAGTCAGTGAGACATACACAAAAGTGAATGGTTGCAAAATCTGGAATGTAATCAGTGTGCACTAACCTTGATGCTTGAGCATCATTATTTGAAGTGCATATATGTATGTGAGAACCTAAGTACAGGAATTGGGTGATGTGTTACTATATTTTAGAGCACTCCTTGTAGTGCAGCAGGTAACATGGAAAGAATGGGGCATCAGCTATAGTATTGGGTTAGATCGGGTATAATTACTCATTGTGTCTATTACCTATAAATGCATGAGAGCACAGGACATGAACTAAGTGTTAAGTGTATAAGTGTGCATCCTTGTTGGAGTATATTGATGTGCAACTGTAGGTTTATATAGGAGTAATTTGTGATGAGCACATGTGTGCACAAGTGAGTCTCTATGTCATATATATATATATATATATATATATATATATATATATATATATATATATATATAAAGTTGGTGTCTGTGTGTATCAGTACCTAGTTGTGTGTGTGTTTGATTGTCAGTTGGCAGAGGGGTGGCTGATGGTTTAGTGTTGTATTAGTTAGAGTGAGCGTGTTTGCAGGTATAGTGATCATGTGGCAGTTTGTGTATGAGTGCAAGTAAAGTGCACTAGTAGGTATGAAGTGTTGTGGCATTGAGGAGGAAGAGTTTGAGTGTGTAGAGACTAAACTTTGGAAGTACACTGCCAAGTTTGGCCAAGATGCAGTGATGTGAAGGGAATGCAGGTTCAGTAGACTGCAGGGGAGATATTGCAGTCAACAACAATTAGAGAAGGATCTCGGGCACTGCAGGATTTAGGTGAGCGTGTGAGGTACATGAAAGCATGTACACTAATATCGGTGGTTGATATGAGCCATTGTGTGTGACTGAGACTGATATGGTGTATTAGTAACACTAATACACTGGTGTCAGTGAGGGAGTTCATGAAGGGATTTATTTTCATTTCTATTGCTGTTTTATAGTTATTGTCAATTATTGGAACTGCTATTGGGTTGTACTTTGCCCCAATCCTGACTAGATATATTTTTCAGATGATTCATTAGAGGCCTGGTATCCTACGTATTACGGACCGCAAGATGGTAAGGCAGTTGAGCCAGTACCAATTGAGCCTTTTGAGATAGTATCACCTGCTGGAGAGACTTAGACTTTTCAGTTTGAGTTGTATTTGATTTTTAGTAGACTTCATAGCATGTAGTATTATTTTACGACTTATGTTGAGATTGGACTTGCATTGAGACTCTTATATTTCTTCTTCTTCTAATCTATATCGTGCCATTCTTTCTCTAGTTTGTTATTGTGATTGAGTATTGTTTACCATTACCATATTATCATATTATCCTCCACTTGGAGTTGAAATAACATGACAGGTACCTTATATATTTTATGACAGATGTGTAGATAGTTATATTGACTCAGACAACGTTCTACCGTCGATGCTGTGGCGTAGGCTGGGCGTTGTTCACCACTTGTGCCCTTATTTCGGGTGCGGGTGGTGACATAATGTCTAGCACAGAATAGGTAAGTATTGGCAAGAAGGAGTAGAAAGTACCTTGGGATGAAGTCCTCGGTTAATGCTTTGGTTAAAGACCGCACTTCTTGTCCCTTGGCCTCTTGAACCTTGCTTGAGATGACAGGTGAAAGGAGGAGAAAGAGTTGATGGTGATGGAGTAAGCTAGGGCCGACTAGGTTTAGGTCTGGGAATGGCAAGAGGGATAGGTGGGGTTTATAAAGTGTCACCCCCACTTTTCCAGCTAGGGGTAATTGGGTAAGTTAGCCTAGTTATTTAATTTCAAAAATATAATATTAATATTAGTGGGCCATGAATATTTATTTTATGCTTGTATTAGTTATTTAATTATTAGAGTTGCATATATTTAATTAGAGGCTTATAGCATTTAATTTAGTTAGTGGGATAGCCTATTTAATTTGACATGACATTAGTTGACCTAAATTAGACTTGTCATGACAAATAGTGAGCCAACATGGACTAGGCCCAATGAACCCATTCCCACCAATTAACTAAGGAGAATTAGTTTAATTACAATTAGTTAGAGACTTTCCAAAATACCCCTTTCATAATTATTTCTCATATTAGCATGTAGGGGCATAGTTGTGTTTGTCAATTTCTTGGAGAAGGGGGAAACTTTGGGCCGGCCATATATAGGCCACTCTTTCTCTCTCTCCTCTCATTTGCTCATTCATTCTATATCTTAAATTCCTAGATCCCTAATTCCCTTTATTCCTCCATCAATTCTTCCCAAATTTATTCTATTCTCCCTTATTTTTTATTCCTAAAAAAGTTTTATAGCTTGGAGAAGCAAGGAGCTCAAGGATTGGGAGCTTTGGAGCTAGAGATCATGTCTGGATCGTGTCTAATTGTATTTTCATTAGAAATCTGTCACGACCCGCACCCGGTTTAGGGGCACGAGTGCGTGGGTACGTCCAGCCTACGCCGCAGCATCAGCGGTAGAACGCTGTCTAGGTCAAGTACTATCTAAATAATCTCACACTAGTATCCAACTCCATAAGGAGACACGGATAACACTATAAAGATGAACAACATACTCAATCACAATTACAGCACGATAAGAATTCGAAGAACAAAAGAGTACAACACAAGACTAATGATAAAACAATCATACCTGCAATCAGTAACAACCAATCTCCAAGTGTCAGAACAAGTCCACTAAGGTCACAGTCTGGAAAAATATTTTCCAGTCAGGAAGGAGCAAAGTACATCTCTAAATAGCAGTTCTATATAAATGACATAAACTATGTAGCAGTTCTAGATGGAAACATACCAGATGCATGTATAAGTACGAGAATGTACAATGAGAGAAATACTGGAAATACTGTAAGTAAATGCAGGAAAAGAAACATTATGTCCATGAGCAAGAACCTATGACTAAGTGTGTTGAGTACTAGCTTTAACATGTGATCGGCTTGGAAACTTGATCAGGCTGGTTACATGTGATTAGCTATGATTCATGGAAGGTCAGGCTAACCGTTGGTTAGCTATGATGCATGGAGAGGTCAGGCTAATCACACGTAACAGCTATGAGGCATGGAGATGGTCAGGCCGCACCCGACGTGAGATGTGGGGTGAGCTATGATGCATGGATAGTTGGGTATGATCACATATCTATACTAAAATACTCCCCAAACCCCCGACTGGTATAGTAGATCCAATCATGGTACGCTATGGCACGGGATTCCCTAGGGAGGTAGCAAATCTCCCCGGGTCTCAGTGTCTGTACATGCACAAGATAACAAGGAAACAAGTCTTGTACAAGCTACACCATGAATAAGGAATAACATCTCATGACGAGATCCGTGTATACCAATCCGTGTAACCAACGTGTCAAGAACATGGATATTTACACTAGATACAGTGAACATAGGAGATATCATAAATTAGAAACTAATCAGAGAATGTACTCGCCTTGGGTCCTTAGCTGGTAAAACCAATGTCCTGTCCCAGAGTATCGTCTGGAGGAGCCAACAGTCCTAAAATATATCAAATACAATATTTGCATCAGGTGCTACACTAACACATCACAAATACATGAACTCAGGGGCTCTATCAGGTATGGCACTAGTCAACTAGGGTCACCTAGTAATTCACCAATTAATAAATAATTTAATACATATATATAGTTATTCCAAGGTATACAAAATAGGTTTAACTGTATGTACATAAGTGGAAATATATTTTATTTATGTGAAAAATTAAACATCACTCATACAGATAAACTAGTATACATGTACCAAATACATATTAACTTATATTATATATATATATATTTATACATACCAAAATAATACAATACTATATACAGGTAATATACCAAAATACGTTTTACAAGTACATATATATCAATACAGTTATATATATATATATATACCAAAAATATGTTTATACAAGTTTATATATATAGGTACACATATTTATACCAAAATACGGTTATATATACATATATACCAAAATATGTTTATTTATTTTTAAATACTGAAACATACATTAATACTTATTATACCAATAAAACGTATATAATATATATATAAGTGTCTATTAGTAATTTGTACAAAATACGTATTTGTGTATATACACTAGTAGATGTATATACATATATACTTTTTATACCAAAATTCACATTTGTATATATATATATTAATCAAACATTTATATATATATAACTAATCAAAGAATGTATATAATGCCACCCTCCTCAAGGTGATCCCAAATGAAATAGCAGTTAGTTCTAATAGGTCCGGAGCAGTCCAAATAGCTAGAAACTATATAAAGAAGTCCATGATCGGAATTCGGCACAAAAACCGAGATAAGGATACCAGGCTAACAGGATAGATGGTCGTTTATTTGTAATTAAGGTAACACCTTAATTTAATGAAAATTATTTCGAATTTATTTTGAACAATAATTGCAAAATAAAGTTTATTAATAAATCTAGAATTTATGTAAAAGCCATCATATATTTTTATATCCATAGAAAAATTGGTCACCAGCCCAATTAAACGAATAGATCCTATTTTTATTATTGAAACTATAATTTTTAATTAATTATAGAAACCCCAAAATTATTATATTTACATAATCTAAATCCTTATATATTTATTACTAAACTAAATTTAACTAAACAAATTAAATGTTATTAAACTAATTACATAAATTACTAACTAATTGATTAATAATTAACTATGGATTAATAATTAACTAAACTAATCTAATTAATTAATTAACTAACTAATCATATTTACCAACTAATTAAATATCTAACTAATCTAATATAACTACTTAACACAGAGATCAGAACCGAAGGAAGGAAATGAAGGAAAAAGGGGACTCACGGGGTTTCCGGCGTCGTCGGGCCGGGGCTCGCCGGGGTCGGCGCTTGGATCGAGGGGGCAGGCGCTCTGCTCGAGGGCGACGGCTTCAAGGCGCGGCGGTCTGCTCGAGAAGCGGCGGTCTGCTCGAGGAGCGACGGCGTTCGAGGAGGCGACCGGCTCAGCGAAGCTCGGCTCGAGATGCTCCAAGCGGTAGTGGCAGGCGGCCAGATCGAGGAGACGGTCGGCGGCAGCGAAGCTCGGTCGACGCGGCGACGGCGTCGAACTCGGCGGAGGCGGAGGCGTTGGTCCCAGTCGGCGGCTTGATCTAGGGTTAGGGTCGGTTCTGTGCGTGTCAGGGGTCGTGTCCGGGTCTGCCGGACACGGGGATGATGCTCTGTGGGCGTGTCCGGGTGTTGGACACGGGGTGGGTGTTTGCTGTGGTGTGGGGGTGATGTCCGGGTGTGTAGGACACGGAAATCTGGTTGTAATACTGTAATCTGGACACAGGAAATAAATGGATACGGTGGGACACCCGGGGTCGGACCCGAGGCCAACACGGCTGACACGGTGATGCTGGACACACGGACACGAGCACACAAAATGATGGTGGCTTTGGCTTGTGGGAATTTGTGAGGCTAGCTAGGGTTTCTAGGGAGTTGTGATGAGGGACTTAAATAGGGAGAGATGGTGTGGGATAAAGGGTTGCGGGTTGGCCCAATAATGAATGGCCCAGAATTAAAATAAAAAAGGGTTTCTCATGTGGGAAAAATGAGGGTGTGCTGGCTAGTTAATAGGAAATGGAAATTTGTAAAATTTAAAAAAGAAGAGATTATAATTTCAGAAAATATTTTAGGAAAACTACGTAATTTATTTATTTACTATTCCATTAATTATAAAAATTATTTTAAAGAAACAACTAGTCCTTTAAATAATTATTTAGTTAAAACAATAATAAATTTTTTTTTTTTTTATGATTCAAGCCAATAAACATTTGAAACTAGAGGAATATATATATTATTATTTATTTATTTATTTTGTAATACATCGTCACTTAGGAAAAATGATTTTTATAAAAGATTTTTAAATTACCTTCTACAATCAAACATCGTTCAAAATCAAATAAAAATTTCAAGGAGAAATATTTTATAAAACTTGATATTTTAAAATAAATAAAAATCTAATAATTTTGGAAATTGGAAATCGGAGGTTACAAGTCTATCCTCCTTAGAAAAATTTTGTCCTCGAAATTTTAGGGATGACTAGGATAGAAAAAAATTTGTTGTTCATAATGATGAATATATCATTGAAGAAAATATTTCTATAAGAAAAATATTTACCAAACAGAAGGAAACATGAAGAAAAAAATATGGTTTAAGACAGGAATAACTTGAAGGAATCATGGCTCGGCCTTGAATCCTCTAGAAAGTTTAGGTTTGGGAAGTAGACACGATCACAAAAACAGATAATTTGAATAATGCACGTTACCTTTTCAAAGTAACTAAACCAAGGAAGACCTAGTATAATGAATGATATAGACATGAAAGTTATAGCTAATTCGAAAGATACGGTCGACAATTTGATTTAAGAAACTTAAATACATCCTTCAGAATGTAATCAAGAGACATCTAATCGCCTTTCTTGATTTCTAGGAAAAAGAGTAGTATTTACTACCTTCTGAAAATAATCCTTCCTTTTTATCCTCGTTCATTTTACTTTTCTCAATCTTGTGATTCATCATTAACTAATATCTATAAAAGTTTCAAATTCCACAAACTTTATTAGATTAGATCCTAGAATTTCTGAATCAAAATTTATTACATGTCCAAAATCCTTATCATCAAATTCGAGTTTGTTTATCTTCACATCAACTATACCTCGATTATTTTCTTCGATTTCAAATGTTACTGTCATGGTCAAGATTTTAATTTAAATCACAACCTCAATATACCATGATTTACCTTACGACCTTCAATTATATGATCCCATAATCAATTATATTATAATCTTCTTTACCATGAGCTTCATTTCATTCCATATTTCTTTATCCGTATGTATAATGTTTCCGAATTTGAACTAATATTTTTTTTTTTCATCCTCTGAATTTATTATCCCAATATAAAAATTTTTACTACTCAAATCCTCAATATTTTAATTGAATTCCAGTCGTATCATAATCTCCTCAAATTTTGAGTAAATAACTAAATACAAAATTTACTATCCAATCCCTTTTAATTGAAATCCAATCAATGCATATTTATAAAACTTAAAAAATCTGCATCCCAAAATTTAACTTTAAACACTCATCAATCATCTAACTCAATTTCAATCGATGCTTATTCCAATCTAACTCCTCATCCCAAGAGTTTAATTTGACACTATTCCATTTACGATTTTATTTCCTGCTTTTCTTTTTCCTCAAATACTCAACGATGCGATGCTTCCAGTATCTTCAATGCAACATCCCTACTATATAAAATTTCTATCTTGCAGTCAAATAGATAAAATGATAATCTCTCAAATTTCTCAAATTTTTAATAATCAATTCAATCATATCAAGACCTCCTTAAAATTAATAAATCCTCAATTTTTTTGGCTCTGTGAATTTCTTAATTCTCCCTTTAAGTAAATGTTTGTCCTCGAATTTCAATCAAACCTCGATTTTCGCAAAAACAATGATTCCATCAACTCTGTTATAACAATCCCCTAAATTCTTTATTCAATTTAATGCTCATCCACAAATTTAATCCTCTTGTCTCTTTTTGTCAGTCATAACCTCGTCATAGATCTTTGCTACGGTCAAAACCCAATGATCATGGTTTAAGAAAACTCTACCTACAGCCATGCGATTTAAGAAAATATATAGGTCATGTGTCTTGTCATGGTATTTCAGTTTCTGTTAAGGTGTACTACTAGCTAAGTTCTAACAAGAAAATCATGAATATAAACCACGTTACTAGGGAATCAATCAATCAAAAGACGAAAAAGAACATTAGGAAAGAAAAGAAAGAACCTGCTAACATATTACTTACGGTATCTGCTATCAACCACTTAACTCTAGCACATTCACTAACAAATTCCTATTCATGTACACTGGTACCCATATCAACTAATCATATATTAATATTCATATCTCTCATCTACCAAAAATTAATCCTCAAAATAATCGTCAAGGTTTAACTTCCCGATCAACTTAAAATAAAATGCATATACCTCCTCAAAATCAGATACTTCACATCGAAATAAAATTTAATCACTTCTAAAATCTTTGTAGCCTTAACTATGTTTATTGAATCAAATTTAAATCCTCAATATTTTAACAACATAGAATCTCAACTCCTTAAAATTCTGAAAATTTAAAATTTATTTCCACCTTTTAATTTATAACTCCTGAATGTACATATTAGTGCTCACGGTCTCTGATACTCAAGGTGCACTCAATACCTCTATCGTCTAGAACTGTGTACTAAATTTGTACTGCCCGAATCACTTGCACTATTACCTCCAATGATCAAAGTTACCATCAACTGTGTTTTCTTTCATAATTTTAATTTATGTCAATTGGTATATCATCTAATTATCATCACACCGAGTGCTTACTGTTACTAGCACCATTTTCAATAATCCTTGATATAGAATCATCGGCACTCTTGGTATTATATCACTAGCTGCATTAATGGATTATCTCATCAAGCTCATTAGACTCATGATCACCTGTATCCTCTATAACACTCATGTTTCTTTACTCTCATGGGTATGTGTATGGTTCCTCATCTCGATGGTTGTATATGTATTTCCTTCAATCCTTTAAAGCCTATTAAACTAATCCGTGATACGCTTCATAACTTCCATTACTAATCCTGATATTTCTCTACTTATGACATCTCATTAAACCCTTTATACATATACATTTCTTTACCTTTAATATTTCCGATATCAATCATCCAATTGGACATCATGCTCCATAAATCCTTAACACAATTCCCGGATACTTAATCGTTTACATAGATCACTCAATTACATAATCATGATTATCCAGGACGGGTAATTGGCTCTGATACTAACTCTGAGAACTATCACTGATACTCTATACTCTCCTTAACTCTCAGTCTCTAATGACACTACTCCTAGAATCATTGGTACAAGGTACTATACTAAGGGCTAACTCTAGATTAAAGCCTACTGCTCACATGTCCAACTAAGAAACACTTACAACTCACTAGCAACACAGTCAATACTAATACAAGACACAACAAAATTACAAGCCACTAATTATCATACTTAACAAGAAATCCTCAAGGAATAGGAGCTCAAAGACTGAATTGAGGACAGAAGGTATCTTTACTGCTAGTAAAGAAAGAAGCGGTGGAACAAAGTCCTGGAATAACAGAAATAGATAAGTCTTGAGATGATATTTTAAGAACCAATTTAGGATACAACCTGATAATCATACACGTCTGTCTGAAATCATGACACTCAGAATCCTCGCCACGCCAGTAAGCATAGATGCGATAAACGATAGGTTTCGTAACTAAGGTAAGCACTCTATAATCATGTCGTCTAGAATCTTCGCCACGCCAACCGGTATGGCTGCGAAAGACTCTAAGCTTCATAACTATAGTATGTACATCCAAGTCAGGTTCCTACGTTCTCGTCACCACAGCAAATATGGCTGCGATAAATTCTAGGTTCCATAACCAAAGTAGACGTTTTACCTTCCTCACTGTCCTCATCAATATATGTCATCAGATGATACCATAAATCCTAGTCCGTAAAAATTCATCTCAATTTGAAATCAACTCAACAACGATACCAGGAATTAAAGTTAACAACTGGTCAACAAGAATCAAACTCAACAATGATACCAAAAATTTAATTTAATAACTGCTCAACAAGAATCAAGTTCAGTGACAACAAGCGAGAGCGGACGAAATCAAGGAAAAAAGATTTAAATTGGAATAAGATTCTCAAGGGGTCGTCCCAGGAATCTCTCAAGAATTTGTGATTGAGTATCCTCTCTCATCCTAGTATCCTATGTCCTATATTCTATAGCAGGTACGCAGTAATACAACTATGACGTCGCACTACTACGACATCGCACAACTAGCGAAGTCAGACCTGCATGGGCCACCACTAAAAATGTGTCACGACCCGCACCCGGTTTAGGGGCACGAGTGCATGGGTACGTCCAGCCTACGCCGCAGCATCGGCGGTAGAACGCTGTCTAGGTCAAGTACTATCTAAATAATCTCACACTAGTATCCAACTCCATAAGGAGACACGGATAACACTATAAAGATGAACAACATACTCAATCACAATTACAGCACGATAAGAATTCGAAGAACAAAAGAGTACAACACAAGACTAATGATAAAACAATCATACCTGCAATCAGTAACAACCAATCTCCAAGTGTCAGAACAAGTCCACTAAGGTCACAGTCTGGAAAAATATTTTCCAGTCAGGAAGGAGCAAAGTACATCTCTAAATAGCAGTTCTATATAAATGACATAAACTATGTAGCAGTTCTAGATGGAAACATACCAGATGCATGTATAAGTACGAGAATGTACAATGAGAGAAATACTGGAAATACTGTAAGTAAATGCAGGAAAAGAAACATTATGTCCATGAGTAAGAACCTATGACTAAGTGTGTTGAGTACTAGCTTTAACATGTGATCGGCTTGGGAACTTGATCAGGCTGGTTACATGTGATTAGCTATGATTCATGGAAGGTCAGGCTAACCGTTGGTTAGCTATGATGCATGGAGAGGTCAGGCTAATCACACGTAACAGCTATGAGGCATGGAGATGGTCAGGCCGCACCCGACGTGAGATGTGGGGTGAGCTATGATGCATGGATAGTTGGGTATGATCACATATCTACACTAAAATACTCCCCAAACCTCCGACTGGTATAGTAGATCCAATCATGGTACGCTATGGCACAGGATTCCCTAGGGAGGTAGCAAATCTCCCCGGGTCTCAGTGTCTGTACATGCACAAGATAACAAGGAAACAAGTCTTGTACAAGCTACACCATGAATAAGGAATAACATCTCATGACGAGATCCGTGTATACCAATCCGTGTAACCAACGTGTCAAGAACATGGATATTTACACTAGATACAGTGAACATAGGAGATATCATAAATTAGAAACTAATCAGAGAATGTACTCGCCTTGGGTCCTTAGCTGGTAAAACCAATGTCCTGTCCCAGAGTATCGTCTGGAGGAGCCAACAGTCCTAAAATATATCAAATACAATATTTGCATCAGGTGCTACACTAACACATCACAAATACATGAACTCAGGGGCTCTATCAGGTATGGCACTAGTCAACTAGGGTCACCTAGTAATTCACCAATTAATAAATAATTTAATACATATATATATAGTTATTCCAAGGTATACAAAATAGGTTTAACTGTATGTACATAAGTGGAAATATATTTTATTTATGTGAAAAATTAAACATCACTCATACAGATAAACTAGTATACATGTACCAAATACATATTAACTTATATTATATATATATATATTTATACATACCAAAATAATACAATACTATATACAGGTAATATACCAAAATACGTTTTACAAGTACATATATATCAATACAGTTTTATATATATATATATATACCATATATATATACCAAAAATATGTTTATACAAGTTTATATATATAGGTACACATATTTATACCAAAATACGGTTATATATACATATATACCAAAATATGTTTATTTATTTTTAAATACTGAAACATACATTAATACTTATTATACCAATAAAACGTATATAATATATATATAAGTGTCTATTAGTAATTTGTACAAAATACGTATTTGTGTATATACACTAGTAGATGTATATACATATATACTTTTTATACCAAAATTCACATTTGTATATATATATATTAATCAAACATTTATATATATATAACTAATCAAAGAATGTATATAATGCCACCCTCCTCAAGGTGATCCCAAATGAAATAGCAGTTAGTTCTAATGGGTCCGGAGCAGTCCAAATAGCTAGAAACTATATAAAGAAGTCCATGATCGGAGTTCGGCACAAAAACCGAGATAAGGATACCAGGCTAACAGGATAGATGGTCGTTTATTTGTAATTAAGGTAACACCTTAATTTAATGAAAATTATTTCAAATTTATTTTGAACAATAATTGCAAAATAAAGTTTATTAATAAATCTAGAATTTATGTAAAAGCCATCATATATTTTTATATCCATAGAAAAATTGGTCACCAGCCCAATTAAACGAATAGATCCTATTTTTATTATTGAAACTATAATTTTTAATTAATTATAGAAACCCCAAAATTATTATATTTACATAATCTAAATCCTTATATATTTGTTACTAAACTAAATTTAACTAAACAAATTAAATGTTATTAAACTAATTACATAAATTACTAACTAATTGATTAATAATTAACTATGGATTAATAATTAACTAAACTAATCTAATTAATTAATTAACTAACTAATCATATTTACCAACTAATTAAATATCTAACTAATCTAATATAACTACTTAACACAGAGATCAGAACCGAAGGAAGGAAATGAAGGAAAAGGGGGACTCACGGGGTTTCCGGCATCGTCGGGCCGGGGCTCGCCGGGGTCGGCGCTTGGATCAAGGGGGCAGGCGCTCTGCTCGAGGGCGACGGCTTCGAGGCGCGGCGGTCTGCTCGAGAAGCGGCGGTCTGCTCGAGGAGCGGCGGCGTTCGAGGAGGCGACCGGCTCAGCGAAGCTCGGCTCGAGATGCTCCAGGCGGTGGTGGCAGGCGGCCAGATCGAGGAGACGGTCGGCGGCAGCGAAGCTCGGTCGACGCGGCGACGGCGTCGAACTCGGCGGAGGCGGAGGCGTTGGTCCCAGTCGGCGGCTTGATCTAGGGTTAGGGTCGGTTCTGTGCATGTCAGGGGTCGTGTCCGGGTCTGCCGGACATGGGGATGATGCTCTGTGGGCGTGTCCGGGTGTTGGACACGGGGTGGGTGTTTGCTGTGGTGTGGGGGTGATGTCCGGGTGTGTCGGACACAGAAATCTGGTTGTAATACTGTAATCTGGACACAGGAAATAAATGGATACGGTGGGACACCCGGGGTCGGACCCGAGGCCAACACGGCTGACACGGTGATGCTGGACACACGGACACGAGCACACAAAATGATGGTGGCTTTGGCTTGTGGGAATTTGTGAGGCTAGCTAGGGTTTCTAGGGAGTTGTGATAAGGGACTTAAATAGGGAGAGATGGTGTGGGATAAAGGGTTGCGGGTTGGCCCAATAATGAATGGCCCAGAATTAAAATAAAAAAGGGTTTCTCATGTGGGAAAAATGAGGGTGTGCTGGCTAGTTAATAGGAAATGGAAATTTGTAAAATTTAAAAAAGAAGAGATTATAATTTCAGAAAATATTTTAGGAAAACTACGTAATTTATTTATTTACTATTCCATTAATTATAAAAATTATTTTAAAGAAACAACTAGTCCTTTAAATAATTATTTAGTTAAAACAATAATAATAATTTTTTTTTTATGATTCAAGCCAATAAACATTTGAAACTAGAGGAATATATATATTATTATTTATTTATTTATTTTGTAATACATCGTCACTTAGGAAAAATGATTTTTATAAAAGATTTTTAAATTACCTTCTACAATCAAACATCGTTCAAAATCAAATAAAAATTTCAAGGAGAAATATTTTATAAAACTTGATATTTTAAAATAAATAAAAATCTAATAATTTTGGAAATTGGAAATCGGAGGTTACAAAATCCATCTTCTAATTGATAATTTTTGAATTTTTTCTCATTATAGCTTCTTAATCATGCATTTGACCATTAGGAATGACCCCATGGCATATGACTACCTATAAGAATAAGTTCTAGCCTATTTGGCTATGTAATATGAGTTCTATGTGGAGTTTTGTGTGCATGTCGGGAGAATTACGAATTTGACACATCAATTGTGTGTCATGAGACCAATTAGATCTAACTAGACTTAGATCGGGGTTATGGGACTAGGTACGTGTCCACAATTAGATACGTGTAGGCCGTATCAAGGTATCTTGTTATCGGTGTGACACGGGACCCAATTTTGGGGGTTTTGCATAATTCTCTTCAATTTCTATTGTAGCAAGTTACATTGGTCATGTATAGATGTTATTTAGGTGTAGGGTTGTTTAGTTTGGAGAATTAAGGATTTTGGCATTTTGTTTGAATACGTATCATAGTGTATCACATATATAGTATGCCAAGTGTTTGGTTTAATGCCTCTAGTGAGTGTGCTTGGTGTGTTGATGAGTATATTGGTATTGTGTATTAGTGTATACTTGTGTGAGTGTACTAGTGGTTTTTGTGTCATATGGATTAGAGGATGTGGGTTGTAATATGCCATGAGTGTTTGCATGAGGGGGTGATGGGTGTGTCTAGTAAGAAATTATGGAGTAGGCAATATAAGTTGCTATGGGGGGTTGTAGGTCGAGAGTGTATTAGAGTGTTTTGAGTGGGGTGCTCAGCCATCAGGCTTATACTGCCTGATTGTGCATGAAGTGAACAACTGTGCATTGCACAGTTGCTTCACTGCCTATTACAGTGTTGAAGATGTTAGCAACAACACTAGGAAAATAGGTAGGGAATTTTGTTAGAGTCCTATTGTGCAGTATTTGGTATAGTAAGGAATTGGGTAAGTACAGATTATAGTAGGAGGAATCAGGTAGATGCACAATAGTGCATTGTGCTTGCAGTGAATGAGGGATGTAAGGGGAGTATGGTATTTGTTGATGTGTGCAGGTGTTTTGAGGGAGTGTGAACTCGTGTTCAGAACTGAGTTAATAAGGGGTAGTATGTTCAGTTGAAGAACACAACAAGGAATTTCAGTTAGGAGTGGACTTGTGTGAAGTATTACTGTCAGTGAGGTGTGGTGAAGTAGGGTAGAGAGAAGAATGAGGGGTCAAGAAAGTGTCAGTGAGCATGGTGTGTTACATGCATTATGAAGCGAGATGGTTGACAACAAGGGTACACTGATACACTATAATAAGTGAGTATCTTATGTGTCAGTGAGGAGGGGGGGAGGCCTTGAGGGTCGGGTTAGTAGGAGTTAGGAAGCAGCAAGATCAGAGAAAGGAAGCTCACCTGTCTCGTATGATACTCAAATATCACTGGGTATCAGTGAGCTTATTTAGTAGTATCAGGATACCTAGGCATAAGGTCAGCTAGCAGATGCAAGCGAGTGTAGTGTGGTATGGAATTAGAGTTGGTGGTGAGTCTAAGTCAATAGCACTAGAGTACCTTAATGTGAGGGCAATAGCAAGTATCATGCGTGATGAGTACTATTATACATGGGTGGATATCTCGAGTATTGACTATCATCAAGATAGAGAGTCAAGTATCAGTTAGTGGGTATCAGTGTCAAGATAAGGTAATAGGAATTGGGCAAAGTATTGGATAATACCAAGGTATTGGTATAGGTAATGGGTTAGGTATTGAGGTATTGTTAAGATATCAAGATTTTGGTTAAGATAATAATAGTATTAACTAAGATATTTAAGATATGGTAACTAAGGGTATATATGTATATAATATATGATACTAGTATCTCAATTACCTAGTATAGTCTAGTATTAGTTAATATTAGCTAATGTAACTTAGTATTAACTAGTATAGTCTACCATTAGCAAGGTAATGACTGGTTGTGACCTAGAAAACCTAGTGTAGCAAGGTATTGACTTAGTTGACCTAGTTTGACTAGTGCGACCTAGTCTTGACGTAGAAAACCATATTTTAGTTCATTAAACTTGTTTATCACTTTATTACACCAAATAACATAGAATTTCATATATAGGTCACTTTGACTCCAGTCCAGACACAGATTGGTATTGTCAACTCAGAACCTCAGGCGAGTACATTCTCTGATAGTTTTTATTATTTGATAATTGCTATAATATAAGCATGTAGAAATATTTTACTTGATTCCGACACAGTTGTTACACGGACTGGTACTATATAGATCCTGTCAGGAGATTTCATCCCATTATCGTGTACTTTGGATACTCCTTCACATGTACTTTATCATGTGCATCAGGTATTTTTATGCTCGTATTTATTCGTGTACATTCGTATTCTTCGTGTACTCATATTATATTCGTGTTCGTGAAGTGTCGTGATTGGATCCCTTAGTATAGTTGGGGGGCAGGGGAAGTATTAGCTAGATATGTGATCAAAGCCTAGACAATGTTCAATGTTTAAGTTAGACAATGTTTATCCAACGTTAAGTAGACAATGTTCAACCCAAGTCGATCACATATCTAACTAGTATTTCAAACACTTAGTATAGTTATACTTCTTCACTATATTCTATTTTTTTGCCTTTATTCTATTTCATTGTGATCAGTTTATACCATATTGCTCTAGTTTACCTATTCTTTATGCCATAGTATGATATTGTTCATTGTTTCTCGTCTTGTATTATATTCTCTATTTTTGATTATAATCATTATCAAATTAATTGGAACTACTATTGGGTTGTACTTCGCTCCAATCCTGACTGGATATATTTTTTAGATGACTGGTTAGTGAGGATATGTCCCACCTACTACGGGCTAGCAGATGGAGTGTCATCCGAGGATGTAGTGCCAGATATTGAGGCCGTTTAGATTTCCATATCATGTAGTAGTTGTTTCTAGTTAGACTTTGGATTGTACTATTATTTTAAGATCTTGAGTTGTGTTTAGATGTTGAGTTGGACTTGTGATGTATTGAGACTTGTACTTCTTTTCTTTCCACTCTATGTCATGCTTAAATCTTCCTTTAGTTTTTGTATATGATTGAGTATTGACTACCTTTTATTATATCATCATATTGCTCCACCATTTGGAGTTGAGATGGCATGATAGGTATTATATATATATTGTGTGTGAATGTTAGATAGTATAGAAGACCGAGACAATGTTCTACCGCCAATGCTACGACGTAGCCTAGACGTACCCACGTACTCGTGCCCCTATACCGGGTGCAGGTCGTGACATAAAGGAAATGAGAGAGAGGTGAATGAGGTTGATGAATAGTCGGATCTGAGGGGAAGAAGATGCCGTACGGCATGGTCTGCGTCAGAAGGTTGGAAGGAACGATTCAAAAGAAGAAAAAATAAAATGATCACACCACTATTAACCGAATGCTACAGAGGCATGCAAACCCACAAGTGTCTATATGCCAACACATGGGTTTACATAAATAGAAGGTTGTAAAGAAATTTGAAGTGTGCCCCTTGGGTTAGGCTATAAATTTCAATAGACTAGGACCGAATGAGAAGCTCCCTAATAAGGTCCGCCGAGACATATACTAGGACCAGCTTGTTGCTTGCTGAGCCATGGAAATAATAATAAAAATAATAATAATAATAATAATAATAATAATAGCACTAGAAATAAAATGTGCAAGGGTGTTCTAATAATCTAATATGCAATTTAGAGGATAACCTTCGTACGCATGGGTGGGATTTAGGCTCACATAAAATATACACATATACTGTAAGCAGTCTTCTTTAAACTTTTGTAACATTCTGCGCATGTCAGAGGGCATCTGATATAATAAAATCACACCATAGTTCCATCTAGAGACCATGGCTCACCGATTTGGCTATCCTATACGCATAGTGATGGTCCTCCCCCTCATCATCATACTGACTAAGTCATATATACAACAAATCCAGCTTTGTAAATGCTTGAGTACCTAATACCCTAATCATAATAGTTACATTTATAACCGTCAAATGTTCCTTACGTATCGATGATCAGTCCGTACGTAGCCCGTACCCCTAGAAAAATATCACAAATCATGTCATGTATGTATCATGGCCAAAGGGGATATAAAAATATTCCACAATCAGGAGGTAGTCTGCTATGACTAAGTCAACATGCATAAAATAAATAAAAGATATGAAAGATGACGAGCATCATTGTTTGCACCTAAGTTTAGCTTGGATTCATAATTTATACGAAAATAAATATGTAGCAATAATATATAGTACTGAAATAAAATAGTAATAACAATAAATATAGCAAGGTATACTTGTCTGGATTCTCATGCAATTCTTGTTGAGATACTAAGGTCAAGGGTAACACGAACTGTTCAAGCTTATATAACCAAGATAAATCATTAACCAAATTCCTATTATACTCATTAACCTAGTTTTAATTAGCTATTTAGAGGATCTTTAAGCTAATCTAAAAAAATTAGGAAGTCTAATAACCTCTCTTAGTAATTATTTGATCTATATCCTCTAATTGATCAATTAAGCTATACTTAAATAAATAATTACAACTTAAAATAGTTTCTTATATACAGTATGGGTCAATCCTCCTATTCTATTTTTCAATTTATATTATAACTTTTGGTGACTAGTAAAATATAGTAACGGTAGGGGGTTAAGTAAATATACCTTTCTTAAATTCTGAGACAATAAAGCACATCAAGGTTCCTTCGTTACTCCTCCCTTTGCTTCATTTTCTATTTCATTGTTCTTATTCTTTTTCTTCTTCTTAACATACTTCTTCATCTTCTTCTTAGTTACTCTTCGAATATGAAACAACAATAGCCACAGGGATGGACATGAGAAGTCCAAAGGTTTTCATCAAGGTTCGCAGATGCGATAGGGGTTGCCGGGATGACAAGAAGATACTACGCACTGTCGCACAAAATCTGGTTAGCGGTGGTCCCGTCTCCAACGTGCGGAAGCACGACTCTTGAGATTGAGTATGGTCTCATCGACTGCTCGACGAAAGGGTCGGGGATCGGGACATCAACAGGATCGGCTAGGGGTCGTCTCAGCTCGTGCGGCCAGAGAAGTTGGTAGTCGGTCTGGTTCGACGAGCGGGCTCGATAGTCTTTGTTGAAAGACTATCTCCGTTAGGAGGGGCAAAGTTCGAGTGAGCGATCGATGGAAAAATAACAGCTGGAAATAGGGATGACCGATACTTCAAAGGACCTGGTTAGGAGTTCGTAGTGGGGTTGTTGTCTCCTTCGACAACAACCTTTCCTGCCAATCACATGATCGAGTTGGCACTTACGACTGAATCAGGGAGGCATAGCCAGAATATAAGTATGCCGAAGAACTCGTGTAGAAGCCATGACCAGATATAATGAAGGGGACTCCTAAGCTGATGTTGGTAGCTTGTTTGACGGGCACGGTTGCTCGACAGGCGCTCAGGCGAGAGGTCGGCTTGGTCACGTACTGGAAGGTTTGGTCAAGATACTCAAGATGGACGTCGGCTCACTTTGGGTGATGAGTGCGATGGCAGAATCTGTCGAGATATTGGTTGGATGGGTCATGCCTGAGACATAGAGGAGACGTAGATGAACGAAGGATGAAGAGATTATCGTGGCTTGCCTTTTTGGGATAAACAAGACCTTTCCCATCTTTGTGATGAGATAAAAATAAAAATGGAAGAGAAGAGAAATTAAGAGAGAGAATACACAAGATTTACCGAGGTTTAGCTCAATTTGAGCCTACGTCTTCCGCCCGCCCCTTCTTCACCATTTTTACTATAATCAAATGAAAGATTGTAAGGATATTCTCTCAAGTTGGTACAACTTAACTTGAGGATCACTTTCTCTCACAAACTCACTTGAGGTTGATTACAAGTGTGAGGATTACAAGTTGTGTATTGTTCTTCTTGTTACTTGTTGTGTTCAACCTTCACCATCTCTCCTCTATTTATAGGAAGGATATGCCTCTTGGGTACATCATATTCTTTGCATGGAGAAGTCCAAAGGAAATATTCGTTCCTTCTCCCAAGATTCGTTCATATATCATCAATGTTGCATGCAAGTTGAATTTATGCGAAATATGAATAGATAGGCTACTTCTGTCACGACCCGTACCCAGTGTAAGGGTACAAGTCGGAAATAATGCCCAGCCTATGCCGCAGAATCGGCGGTAGAATGCTGTCTAGATAATCTATCTAACAATATAATGAACCACCAATAATGATAATATACTCAATCACAGTACTAAGATAGAAATGAGCACGAATTCGATAAAAAATAGAATAGTCATAATACAACTCATGAGTCTAAACTAATACATCAATGAGTCTGAAGAAGTAACAGGAATAAGCTGGAGACAAATCCAGTACAAAAGAATACTACGAAGCTACAACTCCTGGGTCAACTGTCTCAGTTGGGATAAGTCCCTCCTGAGCCAGGGTCTCAGAATCTAAAACCACAACATCCTGGGGTCCATAATAGGTAGGGTAACACTCCTCAGTGTCATCTGGAAAAATATATCCAGTCAGGAAAGGAGCAGAGTACATCTCTAACAGCAGTTCTAATCAATGATAAAAACTATGTAACAGTAAATAGCTGTGGATAAACAAGATGCACAATAGATACAAGAGATATATATACAATAAGGAAATACTGGAAATAAATACAATAATGAATAATATGCCAATGAAACAAGAATACTAATGACTAAGTGTGTGAGTACTAGCTTAACATGTGATCGGCTTGGGCAAGATGCAATGCGGCCTGGCTAATCATATGTGCGGTGTATGATCAACACTATTCAGTAATCAGTACTTGATACAATAGGGATATTGATCACATATCTATACTAATACTCTCCACTCCCGACTGGTATAATAGATCCAACCACGGTATGCTATGGCACGAGATTCCCCAAGAAGATAGCTAGTCTTCCTGAGAATCGGTGTCTGTACATGTACAAGATAACCAATAAAACAATACTTGTACCATATACACCATATACCAAGGAATAACATCTCATGACGAGATCCAGATATACCAATCGGTGTAATCATAGTGTCAAGAGAACATGGATATCTACACTAGATACAATGAATATAGAGGATATCATAAATGAGAAACTATCAGAGAATGTACTCTCCTGAAGTCCAATAAATAGTCTCACAGATGTCTGACTCAGTGCCTCGAAGACCTAGATATGAAATACAATATCAATACAAGGTCCCGAAAAGAGAATAAGTTAAACTAGTCAACTTCTACGTCAATAAGTCAATTTTAAGTCAAAAGTCAGCTATGGTCAACTCTAAGTCAACTATGGTCAACTATGGTTAAACCAAGTTCAACTATCTATTTCTAAGTTGCAATAAGTCTAACACAAAAATCTTGGGTCAAGATATTAAAATCTAAGTCATAAAAACCATATCTTAAAATATTAGGATACCGTATCTCCGGATACGTAAATTCCAAGGTAAACATCACAATACATATATATCAAACAATTATGTATAATAATATATAATATTAATTTACACATCAAATAGGTACCATAGTTTTGAACCAACTTGGTATCCCAACAATAACCATAATCTTGATACCCAAACCCCGTATCTTGAGTATCCCACTTACCTTGGTTCCTCAAGGTAATACTCAATACCTTGATATACTAATACCCTCATATATAATATATAAATATATACTAATTATAGAAGCATGAAAAATACACTGAGGAATTATACGCGTAAAACCCTCAAACATGCAGGAAGCTGCGTAAATAGAGCTCCAGCACTGGGTGGCGTAAGGCATGACTTCAGAGCCATTGGCGAAACAACAGAGCTTCAACGCCATTCAGCATAAAATATAGCTCCAGAACAACCCGCGTAATACAGTGTTTCCAGACTGCTTCAACGTAAAAATGTTGTTACATCGCCACTTCGGCGTAAAACCTATCTGCTTTTAATGCAGCAGAATGTTGTACGGGAAACTCTTCGTATTCCTCGAATGAACCTGTCAGATCATGCAGTAAACCTGACCCATGACAGAAAGTACCGCACGATGATCGAGAGGACGACTATAATAATGATTCTGCACAGAGACCCAGATCGTCGTTTAGTGACATTTTCTTGATACAAATTGCTTTTACGCATTCAAGGAAATACGTTGCCTAGTTTTACACAGGCAGACATGATCTTTTATGCTCAGTAGAAGACAAAACGAACCGCCACATCAAAATCTGCTCTCCGTACAGAACTCGAGGCACGTCTCTGCATTTAATGCGCGTGATGGGGGCAGATCTCTACATTTAATGCATGAGATTTGGTTCTACTTTTAACGACTGGGTGAGCCATAATTATGGCTAATACGTCCACATCATCACCTCTGTATATTACGCTATCAGGCTATTTTCAGTTTTAGGAGTACGCTGTACGCTATCTCCTTGAAATATGCCAACCTGGCTATTTTCAACTATAGGAGTACGTCGTATGCTATCTCATCGGAATATGCCAACTCAGGCTATATATTTGCATTGGTGCGTGATAAGGCTATTTGGTCCAGAATACTCTCAAGACCTCAGTCAAGCAAGGATAATCGGCTGTCCTTACGCTGGCTACCTATCTATGCAGCATCAGGCTTCTATGCCTACTAGGCTTCTACGCCTACTTGGCTTCTACGCCAACTTGACAGCTATTGGGCCTCTATGCCTACTGGGCTTTTATGCCTACTTGACTTCTACGCCAACTTGACATCTATTGGGCTTCTATGCCTACTGGGCTTCTACGCCTACCTGGCTTCTACGCCAGTATGACAGTTATTTAGTTTCTATGCCAATCAACTCTACGCAAGGGGCAATTACCCACGTGGCTTGCATGCCATGATCTTCGCAGCAGTTATATGCGTTACCTCATAATGGGACATGTGTCACACGCAGAGTCGAGAGATCATTTAGACTTGGGTAGTAGTTATCATAACCGCCACGTAAAGAGTGCCCCACTCTCCACTGTTCGGCTTCTACGCCGACCGGACGGTTACAGCAATTGGACTCTATAAATAGAGACCTCTATTGACAAAGGTCAAGGATCGGAAGGATCAGATCGGACAGCATCGGATCGGATTTTATTGTTGAAAGAGAAGATCCTAGAGCACAGACAGAGGGGAGTGATTGGTGACTTTGGCATCGAGCATCCAGTCCCTCTTGCAATTTTTGAAGCTTTTCCTTCTTCTATAACACTTGTTCGTCATTGTGTGGTCCAAGGGACAAAGTGATCGACCGCAGATCAGACTCCTATAGCAATATTTACCCAGATTTTTGTACTTAACATCCTCGTATAGGATTAATTATACTTCTTGTTTGTAAACCAAAGAAAGGGTTTCGTACAAGCCTAGTTTTATTTCTTTCGTTTATTATCAAACACAATATGGCGACTCTGCCGGGGAACACTTTCTCATCTGACGAGAAAACTATTGCTCAACACAATGTTGTATCCGTAGGATCAACGAAGAAGACCTTGGTCATCCAATTTGACCTATCGGCTTACGAAGACATACTTCGCACAGGGGGTACCTTTCATTCTCCCTCTGTTCAAGACAGCAGGAAGTTGCATAAAGTATTGATGCCCCGGACATCCTCTACTCTCCCTGCAGGCTCTCTCTCTCCGTTCAACAAGGTTGTGGCATCCCAACCTACACGCTCTGTGCGTAAAAACTCGTCTCCCATTTGTGATGTGGCAGACAAAGCTTTTGGCAATGCCTCAGCGCCAATCCACAAGTCGACTCCGCGCCTTGCGCGTAAAACTCACTCCCGTCGCTGACGTGGCTGACATAATTTCTGGCAAGGCCTCAGCGCCAAGTCAGAAATTTCAAACGCGCCCTGCGCGTAAAACTTTATCTCCCATCGCTGACGTGGCTGATATAATTTCTGACAAGGCCTCAGCGTCGAGTCAAAAATTTCAAAAGCGTCCCTCATGTAAAAATACCTCTTCCACCTATAAGAGGGCAGAGGGTCCCTGTAATCTCCGTAAGGGAAAACAAGTGGCGAATTTCTCGGCCTCTCGGCTTTTACACCATCAAGAAAAGAATCTACCCGCTCTTCAGATTACGCGGAACGCTGATGGCCGTTTGAGGACTTCCTCAGATTTACGCCAACCGGAGCAGAGTTCCAGATTACGCCAGGACAAGCCTCTCGGCGTAAAGAAGACCCAGTTTGTGGATAGATATGCTCCTCAGAGATCATGTGCTACTCACATGGCTGAACTACTCTACTCATATGGTAGAGAAAGTGTTCTAGTTCCTAATCTCCACAGGCCCACTGATGTAAAAAGGCAGAATAAGCCTTCTTCTTCTTCTGTTGACTTGCGTAAACTCTTGATCCAGAAACGCAAAGACATGGGTCAAAATCAAGATTTGGCGCCCCTAACTTCCAAGCGTGGAAAGATCCTGTGGGAAGATGAGTCAACATCTAATATCGTCATGACATATGGGCCATATGAAGAGTCTATTTTTATTGTCCCACCTACTCGCGACGATCAACATAAAATAATTTTCGGTCGAATGCGGAACAGACCGACTGTACAAGAAGACTCTCACGAATCTGATGATAGAAAAATACAAATCCACAGATATAGCCCGTATGCTTTGAGGATTATGCAAAACATGGGTTACAATTTAAAGTTGAAACAAGACCTCAACTATGGAAAAGACAGACGAACACCGTTGCATGGAAATCCTTACTGTCAACAAACTCGTTTTGGGTTGGGGTATACTGCATCTCTTGCAAACTCCAAACCTCTAGAGTCTGATCTTATAATACCAGAGGCAGGTCCTTCTAAGTCAACTTCTGTGGACAAACGTCACGACATGTCTGGGGGTAGTCTACCTCGACAAAATAGGGCAGCATCCGAAACTGGGGGTAGAATTCCCTCTGAGTCCGAAGATGATGCAACGATGACCATCTTCCCGGAAGACCATAAAACTCAGGCATCGGGAGCTCGAAGGCCGAAGAACACTTTCTCCTTCAATGAAGATGACATCATTGAAATCTTCAATATATTGATGAAGGAAAACAAACTTCAGCTACCCAACATCAGATACCCTGAGAGGGATGGCAAAGTCGATGACCCAGATTATTGTCTCTTCCATCGGTATATTCATCACCCTACAAGGACGTGCTATATACTAAAAAGAAGAATCCAGGAGTTGATCGACGCCGAAGTCGTCACTTTGCATTTATAAACGAGGGGATGATCACTGTAAATTGATTTTACTCTAACGTAACAATTTGCTCCCTCAAGAAAATATGTGATGATGAGTCCCTAAAGTTTGTAGTGATCTACAATAGGTATACTACAATGGTATATGTACCTCAAAAGTCCATGAAAGGTCAAGCCTTGGCTGATTTCTTAGCTGCTCATCCTATTCCGAAAACCTCCAAACTATACGAGGACATTCCTGACAAAGTTGCAGAATGTAACTCTGCAATGGAAGATGATATATGGCAGCTATTCTTCGAAGGTGCCTCTCGGACTGGCCCCAAGAAAAACGTAGTTTCAGGAGTAGGAATTATTCTGGTAACTCCTGATAAACTCGTCATCTATCGAGCATATTCTTTCAGCGAGCCCTGCTCTAATAATGTGGCAGAGTATAATGCTCTACTAATCGGGCTTCAAGTCGCTAAAGAATTGGAGGTCGAATATCTGAAAGCTTTTGGTGATTCTCAGTTGATCGTCAATCAGGTCAGAGGAGTATATGAAGTCCGCAATCCAGACCTCATTCCTTATCACCAAGCAACGATCGAGATAGCCATGTCTTTTAAAGGATTCTTTTTAGAGCATGTGCCTCGATCTCAAAATCTGGAAGCTGACGCTCTGGCTAGTTTAGCTGGAGATCTGGCTATTCCTATAAGAAGGCAGAACTCGGTTATCCTTCTTAACAGAGATTTGTTTTGTGTGAAAAATAATTTTCACATGGAACGCAGCTACGCCATAAATACGATTCCTCCTAAGAAAGACTGGAAAAATCCCTTCATAGACTTCACAGCATACGAAATCTTACCAGAAGATCCCAAAGAAGCAGTATCGGTTAAAAGACGATAACTACGCTTCTATTTTGATGCTTCTTCACAAAGTCTATATCGTCGAACTTATGATGGACTACTGTTGCGATGTCTCTCCGATGATGATGTGAAGCGGGTTATCCGTGAAGCTCACGACGGTGTATGTGGAGCTCATGAACCCGGTCCTAAGCTACAGGATCGTATCAGGAGGATGGGCTACTACTGGCCTACTATGATCGCAGATGCAGTAAAATATACAAGACAATGCAAAGCTTGTCAGGTTCATACGGATTTTATACATCAGCCTTCTGAGTATCGACATTCTACTATTGTATCATGTCCCTTCGAAGCATGGGGCATGGACATCATTGGTCCTATTCACCCATTATCTTCTAGAGGACATTGGTTCATATTGGCTATCATGGACTACTTCTCTAAATGGGCAGAGGCGAACCCTCTTGCTGAGGTAAAGACATCCAACGTGATCAGCTTTATCAAGCATCATGTCATTTATCGCTTTGGGATACCCCGAAGGATAATCCATGACAACGGGCCTCAATTCATCAGCCAAGCATTTTACTGATTTTGCTATAAGAATCGGATACAAAATATGGCCTCTACGGCATATAATTCAGCTGCTAATGGTTTGGCGGAAGCCTTCAACAAAACCATCATTAAACCCTTGAAGAAGTTCATTTCTTCGAACAAAAGAGATTGGAATTAGAAACTGGGAGAATGCCTCTGGGCATACCGCACAACGGTACGAACACCGACAGGTTGTACCCCATTCTCATTGGTTTACGGGAGTGAAGCAGTTCTCCCCATTGAAGTTCAGATTCCCTCACTCAGAATAGCAGTGGCTAATGATTTGACTCAGTAAAAGAATGACCTATTAAGGCTTCAAGAGCTAGAAGGATTAGACGAGAAATACCTTCAAGCTCAACAACGCATTGCGTTCTACCAGGCACGCATTTCCAAAGCTTTTAATCAAAAAGTAAAGGAAAGGGTGTTCAAAGTTGGCGAGCTAGTTTTAGCTGTAAAAAGGCCAATGATCATTACTCACAAGAGTAAGGGTAAATTTTAGCCCAAATGGGAGGGCCCTTATATGATTCAGATGATATTCTCAAATGGCGCTTACAGATTAGCCAAGCCTAATAGAGACTTGTTAATGGCTCCTATCAACGGCAAATTCCTGAAGAGGTACTATGCTTAATCCCCTTTGCTCAATGGAGTATGGTGAAGATCTCATTCTGACAATACTACGTCCAAAGAACTAGTTGGAGCATATTCTATCATGTCCATATAACCTCTAAATAGATATGTTTAACTAATTTGGAACTTCAAAACCTATCACGTCCATATTACCTCTGATAGTGTTTTGTATACAAATTTAGTTAGATTATATTCTATCATGTCCATATAACCTCTGAATAGATATATCCAGCTGAAGATTGCCGAAAGTATATCACATTCATATTACCTCTGATATCACTTTCACCCTAACCTATCATTTATATTAAAAAATAATGGGTCCACGAAGTCAGATGAAGTTTTTTTATTATCTCCGGGAAGAACAAGTTACAAAAAGAAGCAAAAAGTACATCATTGAGGAGGAGGAGCCAAATCGCGAATCTGTTGCGCCAGAGCGGCCATCCTCTCATTTTTGGAGTCTAAAATGTTAGCGCGAGCCCGCTCCATTCGTGCCTTATCATCGCTCAGGAGGGATAGTTCAGACCGAGCATGTACAAAACCTGCGTGGATGACACCCGCATGTGCCAGGTTCTGCTGAGCCGCTTCCATTCGGTCCTCCAACACATCTCGAGCTGCTGATAAAGCGATAGCCCTCTCCTTTGTCTGAGCGAGTTTATCTTCCAATTGGCGGACCCTCGCTTCATTTCCCTCATATTCAGCCTCGCACTTTGCCAGCTGGGGAATGACATAACCCAATATGGCATGCTCTTCATTCATCTCTTGTTGTTGTGCCTCGATGGATTTGCTCAAAGTTTCCATCTCCCCAGCAAGCCTCGTAGTCAAGGAGTCATACTCATCTTGAATCATATCATCGATATTGTCTCGAGACAATTGCAAATAATTGTTAATGGGTTATTCTAAACCATTAACTATTTGCTCCAGGGCATCAGCTATCCCAGCGCCATTGAAATTTCTGATCGACACTATCGCAAGCTAGGAGGACATCTTCAGAGCCTCAAAGCCTAGATTCTTCTCCAGCACCATTGATATCAGCGTTTTCAAAGTGATATAGAAAATGCTAGTATACTGCTCAATCAGTATGGCAAAATTCGAATGGACGCTGGGAGTAGCTGCAATATCGGTGAATCCCCTTCCAGGAATGACTGCAGAGGGTGTCGTCATAGTCATCGCTTTAACAGATGGCGCGACAAAAGTAGTAGCACCAACAACGGTCGAAGTTGCCGACATGCTCAACAGAGGAGGCATAGTCGAGACAATCGGCTCATCCTCCCCCGATATTATTTGCACTGGTACTGGCGGAACAATATCCGATAATGTTGCATCAGCAGCATCAAAGCTTGCTCCCTCAACGTCGGACACCGCCGGTTCATCAGCAGAATCCGCAACAAAGTCAAAAGTTGCGTCGACTTCGTCTTCCCCTGAGATGTCTTCACTTGAAAAAAAGACAAGAGAAAATTAATATCAATTTGATGTTAATTTTCCTAAAAAAAGAGGCGTAAGGATAACATTTACCTATGGCTGATGGTATATATATCGCGTCCGCAACCAGTACAGCTAAATCATTTCTTAATGATGCTAAGCAAGCTGTCATACCTGGAGAAGAGGGTGCACCAAATGACGTCTGAGGGTAGTCATCCAAGTCTATACCCAGATCCACTCGAGGTTCATCGGGTGGAATCTCGCTGGAGATACTTACAGATGGAGAAGGGACTGGACCCATTATTGGTCTGGATAAAGATATCCTTAATTTGCTCGGCCTCGAAGGTGACCTCACTGCACTACCAGTAGCGGTAGTAGTGACAACAGTCTCGAACAAAGAATCTCTGACACTGTCAGCCAGAACTGTGGAGGTTCCCTCTCTAAAAGATGAGGGACCTCTAATCAAAGAATCATCCCCGCCCGGGGAAACAACAGGCTCACTCCTAGGAGCCTCATGGCTGGAAGTCCTTGTAGGACCACTGACAGTCTTCTTTTTCTTGTGAGGGGAAGTCTCTTTCAGAGTAGGAGCCCTTCGCTTACTGGGGATAACAAGAGGCTCTGCAGGCGGAGGTATTACGCCTCTCGGTATTGTCAACAAAAACTCATCTGGACCGACAGGGTCTTCACCTTCATCAGAGGAAACCGATGGGTCCTCCTCTCTTCCATTGGACTTATGAGAGGGCATCCTAAAACTTCCACGCATATTAAAATCGAGATGGAAGGTATTGATGGCCACATAAAATTGTGCGTATGAATGGAGGATACGCAACTCCATGGAGAGAGAAGTCACGGGCACAGTAAAGGTTGCTCCAGTACAATCCATTATGAAGTACCGCCACCCTCTGGATCCATCAATGAGTCCACCTCTGGACTTGAAGCTGGTAATGGCATTTCCCACATGCAATTGGTCATACCCAAACTGCCTAGCGAACCGACTAGGCAGATAAGGCTCCAAGAAGCAATGGTCTTCACTTCTGTACAACAAATGGGAAGGTCTAATGCAGACCAACCAATAAAAAGCTTTGGGAGAAAGAACGGTCTTCCCGTGACCTGAATCCTGAAGTTTCGTCCCCTATTGATTAATATGTACAGTAGGGACGATACAGAAGAGCTTCCAGCTATGAGCAAAATTTAATGCTCGCCGACAATCTACAACGGTCGTCACATTCCAAGAGGAATTCTTGTAATTCAACAAGAAATTATTTTTTGAAGTACTGGCAGAGCCGGGAGACATCACCCTGGGGTTATGAATAATTAACCACCCCATCAGATATAGGAACGGCAACTCTACCCTGGGAAAGCTTTTACGCCGTGTTTTATCTGCAAGCAGCCCATCAGTAATGGCCCTCAGGCCAACTTGTATCCGGCATACCATGGCAGGGAGCAGGCCCAGTTGTTTGTGGTTATTTAAACAAAAAGAATAGGAATGTATTCGATATGGGGGTTTACACAAAACTCGCCTTTTTTGTTTACAAACAAACTTGTACATTGTAATCCTATACGAGGATGTGGGAGTATAATTTATTTAATCTGGGTAGATATTGCTATAGGTGTCTGATCTGCGGTCCATCACTTTAGCCCTTGGACCACACGATGTTGAAGAAGTGCCGTAGGAGACAGGAAGCAGCTTCGAAGGTTGCAGAAGAGGGTGGATGCACGATGCCGAAGTCGTCGATCCCTACTCTTTGCCTGAGCTCCGGGTGCTCTCTCTCTCTCTCTCTCTTTACCAATTCTTTGACCTGGTTCGATCTTCCAATTATTGACCCTGTTCCCCATTGATAGGGGTCTCTATTTATAGAGTTTTGGTGACAGTGACCACTCCATCGGTGTAACAACCGAAGAGTGGAAAGTACAACACCATTTTACACAACGGTTAAAGTAACCAATGCCTACGTATAGATGATCTTTTGAATGAGCGTGTGACGCGGGTCCAACTAAGGGGACACAACGCGTACAATTGCTACTAAGATCACGGCGTAAAAGCCACGTAGGTAGGTATCTGTCACGACCCGCACCCGGAATTTGGGCATGAGTCGTGGGTACGTCCAGCCTACGCCGCAGCATCGGCGGTAGAACGCTGTCTAGGTCACAAACATAGTATATCCTGTCAATAGTCTCAACCCCGTACGGAGGACAATGATAAATAAACCACAGTTCTATAGTATACTCAATCACAACTTAAAACATAATGGCACGATGAGAATAGAAAGAGTTCTAAATAAAAACCAACCACAACAAGTCCAACTCAATTCCTGGTCTAAAAGACCTCACAAAGTCACAAAAAAATCAATACAACTCAATCTCAGTCTAAAACAATAATGCAGAAAAAGTAGTTTAAGAACAGGCTGGTAAGTTCTCCTCTAGGCTAGGCAACTCCTCTGGGGTTTCTGAAGTGAAATCACCCTCTACTCCTGGGCCGTAATGAGTGGGGCAAAGATCCTCCAGGTCCTCTGAAAAATGTTGTTATCCAGTCAGGATTGGAGCGAAGCACAAGCACTAACAGCAGTTTCATTAAATTGACAAAATCTATAAACAGTGTAAGAGATACAAGATGGAAATAAAAGCTGAACATGTGAAGTACAGGAGAAAATAAAATAGACAATAGAGCATCTAGCAATGAACAATAATAGTGAATGCTAGAACAAGTAATCTGAATAAAGATAAAACATCTAGCTAAGTGTTTGAAATATTAGTTTATCATGTGATCGGCTTGGGACTAGATCAGGCTGGTTATATATGATTAGCTATGATTCTTGAAGGTCAGGCTAACCATATGGTTAGCTATGATGCATGATAATGGTCAGGCTAATCATATATAACAGCTATGAAGCATGATGATGGTCAGGCCGCACCCAACGTGAGAAGTGGGGTGAGCTATGATGCATGTAAAGGATTTGGATATGATCACATAATCTACTAATAATTCCCCATCCCCCAGCTAGCACGATGGATTCCAATCACGACTCCTTATGATGGGGATCTAGGGTGCTAACCCGTGTATCCACAGTGTCGGAATCAAGTATGTAATACACTACAATTTATAGAAGTAATCAACAATGAAAACTGTCAGAGAATGTACTCGCCTGTGGTCCTGAGCAAGGTGTGAGGATCAATGTCCAAAGTGAAATCACAATGACCTATATATAAGATAACAATGTTAAAATGGTGTTTGGAATAATAAAAGTGATTAGCTAATTTGAAATAGGGTGTTAGGCCATTTCTAGGTCTAAACTAGGTGTTACTAAGTCAACTCTAGGTTTTTGGTCAATACTAGTTAATACCTTGCTTCTAGGTTCATACTAGCTATTGTTAACTAATACTAGTTAAATACACTATATTCTATGTTCATACTTACAATATAGACTCTATATAATTACTATCTCTAATATCTTAGCTATACTTATATATCACTCTAATATCTCCCATAACCCAATTAATCTTGAATACCTTGACCAATACCTACCAACACTATTTCCCATATCTTATACTAACTCCTACACAGGCCCACAGTACACCATATTAACATCTACAATAATACTCACCATAGGTATCATTGATACACTGATATAATGCACAGGCACAGTCCCAAACACACACCCAACTGTGTGCACAACACAACACACTGGTATTTCTAATACCCAGATATTTAGGGTTCACTCACTGAATTACACAGCTGCACACATATACTCACAGCACAGTCTAAACTATTGGTATAAATACACAGTTTAAAAACTGAACACCTCACACTCCTCATAATTCACTCACCTTCCTTAACTCTATACTTGGATACACAAACAACAACTAACCACTCATACCCCCTATTTACTGCCAAAAGCAGATGTTCATCCACTGTCAACTACTACTACACACAGACCTTCACAATCACCCCAACTGAAATTAAGTATCAGTCCCCAATACTGATACTTGAGTTGATACCAACTGACACATGAACACACACAGATATTCCTATCTACTGATACACACACTCTAATTATCCCTCACAGTGAACACCTCACCACACCTACACAGTTACACATAGCTTAAGTCAAAATCCTGCACACAGTCACTTATTAACACATAGGTATAATGAGCTCTATGGTACACACACTGAAATCTGGAATCCCCCAAATCTCACTGATACCTTAAACTCCACACTGATACATAAACTAACAGTATACACCCACACCTATGGCTGATACACTTTCCTAACTCTAATACTCAACTCAACACACATCTAGCCAAAACACACAGGTACCTAACTGACTGAGTCCCAGGTGAACACACTAGTGATCTGGTACACATTAACTGAGACACATAGGACTAAAATCTGATACACACTGGTACATAACCACAGCCATACACAGATATTTAAATTCCCAGGTTCTGAAATAAACATACACACACTAGGAATAATTCCTATGCACAGAAAATTAACTCATTGGACTCTACTGCTCACCCTACAGAATACACAGCAACACTGCACTAAACTCTGAACCAAACTAGTACACAGGAACCTTACACACAGGATTTAACTAACTCAACACACACACACACACATACATGGTACAATGCTGCCACAGACCTGAATTCTGTCCTACACTTGCACACTAGGATCCCCTGTTCACTGCACATAAACCTTACACACACCCCCACATAATCTGCTACTTACTAACACAGAGACTCACACACATATGCTGCACACAAACACAAGTTAGTCTGGACACACATACACAGAATACAATTCTGCACACACATAATCTAAACTCAGCACAGCACAGCACAAACCTGAACACAAGTAACTTTACATATAAATATAGATAAGTATATCAACATACACAGGAAATAAAATACAAAGATAGGCAACCCTAAGAAACATTTCCTCAAACACATGTAGTGCATAAACAAAATCACTTACAAACCCCTAAGGTCCCGATCAAACCCTAAGAATCAAGTTTAACCAACACACATGGGATGAAATCAATCCACCTATGAATACCTAGGGTTAGGGTTCATGAAAATTGGGGAAAACAGATGTTGGGGACACATAAACCTAAGTTCCAACCCTAAAATCAAAACTACACAGTGGGGGTTCCCTAATGGCCAATAATTTGACAGAAAACAGAATTAAAAGAATAAAAATTAGGATTGTACCTATAGAGATGGGTTCACAAATGGGAGTTCTTCTTCCCCAAGGTTCCTTGGCCCACGTTCCTTGATTTCCTTGCTTTGGAGGAGGAGAAAATGGAACCTAGGGTTTGATTTCGAAATTTGGAGGTGGGGAGATGTTTCTCTCTTGTGGAGGCTAGGGTTTCTCTTGTCTACATGAAGGATGGCTTTGTGAGAAGCTTCCTTTTATATTAAACCTAGTTTTAGGGTTTCCATGCATAGTTTTTAGGTTAAACCCCCTGGCCCTCTCATGCAGAACCTAATAGACTCAGGTTTAGTCAGTCTAGGGTTTTGAGGGTTCCATCCTAATTTAAAATTCTAGGGTTTTGCTAGAATAGGGTTTACAAATTAGGGTTTGGTCCTAATGCGTTCTAGAGTTTGACCTAAAATCAAATATCACTAATAATAATATAATTAGTTTATAAAACTCAGCAATTAATTAAATACATAATTATTTAAATAGTTAAATTACACAAATGCCCTCATATGGAAAAGTGGTAGTGACAAGTCTACCCTCCTAAAAGAAATTTCGTCCTCGAAATTGGACTGAACTACAACAAGAATGAAATCAGAAAAGGAATATACCTCAAGTCTAAAAGAGATACGGGTATTGCTCGCGCATTTCGTCCTCTCTCTCCCAGGTCAACTCCCCTGGAGAGTGATGTCTCCATGCAACACGAACCAAAGGAATAGTTTGGTTCCGCAACACCTTCTCTCTGCGGTCCAAGATCTCTACGGGCTGCTCAGGGTAGCTGAGCGTCGGACCAACCTCAATCTCCGAGTGATCAAGTACGTGACTAGGGTCGGCCACGTACCATCTCAGCTACGACACGTGGAACACATCATGCACTCCCTCCAATGCAGGCGGCAAGTCTAGTCTATACGCCACTGCACCTATCTTCGCAAGAATACCGAAGGGTCCGATGTAGCGTGGGCTAAGCTTCCCGCCTCTGCCAAAACGAATCGTGCCATGCGTCGGAGAAATCCGTAGGAAAACTAGATCGCCAACCTAACACAAAAACAGTCTCAACACGCAGTCTAAACAAACAAACACAAGCCAGAAAACAACAATCTATACCTGAAACTCAAGGGGTCTACGGTGGCTGTCGGCCCAATGCCGCTGTCTGTCCTACGCCACTCGCAGTCTGTCTCTGATGAGTTTCACCTTTTTTGCTGCATCCACGACCATTTCTGGTCCTAGCAAGGCTCTCTCTCCAACGTCGTCCCATGATAGCAGTGTACGACACCTCCGTCCATAAAGAGCCTCAAATGGCGACATCTCGATGCTGGCCTGGTAGCTGTTGTTGTAAGCAAACTTTACCAGGTGCAGATGATCCTCCCAAGAACCTCCGAGATCTAGAACGCAAGTGCGTAGCATATCCTCGAGAGTCTGGATAGTCCGTTCAGACTGTCCGTCTGTCTGGGGGTGATATGCGGTACTGAACTTGAGCTGAGTGCCCAAGCTAGCCTGCAGACTCCTCCAGAAGTGGGAAGTGAAACGGCTATCCCGATCCGAGATGATGCTCACAGGAACTCCATGAAGTCTAACAATCTGCCGCACGTACATCTCTGCTAGCTTCTCTGTCGACGTGCCCACCCTGAAAGGTAAGAAATGGGCTGATTTGGTCAACCTGTCCACGATGACCCAAATTACGTCTTTCCCTCCTGGGGAACGTGGAAGCCCTAAAACGAAATCCATGGTCACATGCTCCCATTTCCATTCTGGAATCGGTAAAGGTTGAAGCAAACCGCCTGGCCTCTGCCGGTCTGCCTTTACCTGCTGGCACACTAGACACCGGGATACGAAGCGTGCTACCTCGCGCTTCATTCCATACCACCATACGTGCTCCCTCAAGTCTCGATACATCTTGTTGGCACCGGGATACATCGAGTACTGAGAGCGGTGTGCCTCCTGCAAAACCTCCTCGCGCAGCTCCCCGCTCGGCACACATATCCTCGTGCCGTGCCGTAGAGAATCATCATCTGCGATAGTAAAGTCGTCCGACAATCCTATCTGAACTTGTGCTCTGATACTCCTCAGAGTCTCATCATCGTGCTGCGCAGCTCTGATCCTGTCCATCAGTTCGGACTGTATCTGCAATCCTCACATCTGAATCTCAGTACCGGGAACTAACACCTCAATCTCCAAGCTTTCCAGATCAGCCAATAAATGTCTATCAGTCGTCAAGTACATAGCCATCGGATACCTGTTCAAGGCATCGGCGACTACGTTAGCCTTCCCTGGATGGTACTACAATGAGATATCAAAGTCCTTCATCAACTCTAACCACCTCCTCTGCCTCATGTTCAGCTCCTTCTGTGTGAATACGTACTTCAAGCTCTTGTGGTCTGTGAAGATCTCCACACGCTCTCCGTATAGGTAATGTTTCCACAGCTTTAGAGCGAAAATAACTGCTGCCAATTCTAAATCGTGGGTGGGGTAGTTCTTTTCATGAGGGCGTAACTGCCTGGAAGCATAGGCAATTACCTTCCCGTGCTGCTGAAGAACACATCCCAGACCCTTCCCTGAAGCATCACTGTAGATGGAGAAACCACCTGTCCCTGCTGGCAACGTCAAAATTGGAGCTGTTGTCAACCTCTTCTTTAGTTCATCAAATGCAGCCTGACACTCCTCCGTCCAGACAAAATCCACATCTTTCCTAGTCAATCTGGTCATCGGCGCTGCAATCTTGGAGAAGTCTTGTACAAACCTCCTGTAGTATCCTGCTAGCCCGAGAAAACTCCTGATCTCAGCTACCGATCTGGGGGTAGCCCATGACTCCACTGCCTCGATCTTCTTTGGGTTTACCGAGATTCCGTCACCTGATACCACATGCCCAAGAAATTCGACCTTGTCAAGGAAGAATTCACACTTAGAGAGTTTCCCGTACAGCTTCTCCCTCCTGAGAGTCTCTAAGACCAACCTCAGGTGCTCTTCATGCTCCTCCGGAGTCTTGGAATACACGAGAATATCGTCAATGAATACCACCACGAACTTGTCAAGGTACTGGTGGAACACCTTGTTCATCAGGTTCATGAATACTGTCGGCGCATTGGTTAAACCAAATGGCATCACCATGAACTCAAACTGGCCGTATCTGGTCCGAAAAGCTGTCTTCGGCGTGTCTTCTTTCTTCACCTTCACCTGGTGATAGCCTGACCTCAAATCAATCTTTGAAAACACCCTCGCCCCGCTCAACTGGTCGAAAAGATCATCTATCCTCGGCAGCGGGTACTTGTTCTTGATAGTGATATTGTTCAAAGCTCTATAATCAATGCACATGCGCATCGTGCCGTCCTTCTTCGGTACGAACAATACCGGAGCTCCCCATGGTGACGAACTGGATTTGATGAAGCCTTTGTCCTGCAGCTCCTCAACTTGCTTCTTCAGTTCTGCCAGCTCGCTGTTGTTGACTCTATAGACATGTTGTGAAATAGGCTCCACTCCTGGAACCAAGTCTATAGAGAATTCAACATCTCTGTCTGGCGGCAAGCCTGGCAACTCTTCTGGAAATACATCCAGGAACTCTGCTATTAGAGGATGTGGCAACTCCTCCTCTTCAGCCCTGGCTCCGAAAAATGTGCCCCTGCTCTGTTCCGCTGCTCCTCTGACGACCTCAAACTCCGGCTCTCCTGGTGGTCTAAACAATACTCTGCCTCCATAACAATCTATAGTAGCATAATGCCTACTCAACCAGTCCATTCCGAGTACAATGTCGTACCCCGGAAGTGGCATGACGAGTAAACTCACGCTCAAGTCTCGGCCTCCTACTGACACTCTCCGATCCTTGCAGTGATCACGGACTAGTATAATACCTCCACCAGTCATGATCTTGCAAGTCCTAGCTAATGGTTCTGTCTCTAAATGATGACGAAGTGCATATGATACAGACACAAAACTATGGGAAGCGCCAGAATCGAATAAGGTAAATGCGGGAATACAATCGAGAAGAACCGAACCTGTGATCAAGTCTCCTACTGGCTCGATCTCCTCGACTGCCATGGCGTATGCTCGCCCCTGGGGTGCACCTCTCTGCTGCTGATGCTGGGCGAACTTCTGATGTTGTGGTGGAAGTGGTCCCCTCTGTTGTTGGCCTCCTGGTGCGGTAGGCACCCTGTCTGATCCTCTCTGGGCGGCTGCTCCACCCTGACCTGGACGAAAGGTAGGACAATCCTTCAGCTGGTGTGTCGTCGATCCACAGGATAGATATGAGCCCAATCTCTTCCTGTAGATATCTCTAGTATGTCCCATCTTCCCGCAGTAAGCACACTGGATGGCGGGCTGGTTCTGTCTCTGTTGCTGCTGCTGGACCTGCCCTCGGGCTGGTGCCTGATACTGCTGCTGAAAGGGTCTCTGCTGTTGCTGCTGAAAGTGTGGACGCTTGCCCGGTCCCGTACTACTGTTTGCTCCTCCGGAACCATCGCGTCCCCTCTTGGGCCTGAGACCCAAGTCGTCCTCGGCTACTTGGGCATCCATCAATATGCCCTCGTAGGTAGCTGTGCGACGTCCCGACGTGCGAGACTTGATCTCCCTTGTCAGCCCCTTTCTGAATTTCCGGGCCCTGTCCCCCGGATCTCTAATCATCGATGGCGCGAAGCGGCTCAGGCGGGAAAACTCCGCGGCATACTCATCGACGGACGAGCTCCCCTGGGCTAAGTCATGGAACTGACTCTCCAAAGCTCCCAGGGCAACGTTAGGAAAGAACTTTTCTTTGAAGAGCTCCTTGAAAGCTTTCCAAGTGAGTCCCCTGCGCAAAAGTCTCGGCTCCGTGCGAAACCATGTCAAGGCAATATCGAACATCTGGCTGCCAGCGGCCTCGATCTGGAGAGCCTCCGGAAGCTGCGCCAAACGCAAGTTCGTCTCAATGTCCTCTAGCCAATCATCGGCGTAGAGTATCCCTTCTGTCCCCTTGAACTCCCGAGGCATCATCCTCTTGAAGTCCACAATGGTGCCCGGCCTCTGTTGTTGCTGACCAGGATGTTGCTGCTGCTGAGTGACTCTCTCCACAGCCTGGAGAGCCACTTGGTGAGCATTCTCCATGTTCACCCTCATCATCTCTGTCTGGGCCTGATGTGCCTCAGCCTGCACTCTCTGGGCCTCTGCCGACGTCCTCTGGGCATCGACCATGCCCTGAATCAAGGCGAACATCTGTGCTCCATCGACGGGCACACCTCCTGGATGCTGAGCTGGTGGTGGTGGAGGTGGTGGTGCCGTCGTAGCTGTGGGGACCCTCTGAACTGGTGGTGGAGGACCCCCGAATGCTGCAGACACTCCCACATGTACTGGAGATGTAGGAGGTGCTGCTGAAGTCTGTCCGGCAGCGCGAGAGGTGGCAGACCTCTCTGAATCTGCTGCTCCAAGTCTCTGGGATCTTCTTGGCGGCATCCTGAAGACAGATCGAAAGATTTAATTAAGGCAATAGATACGATATCATCAAGGAAGGACAGTAAAAATTCTAAAGGAATTAATCATTAAGAGTAGTATTATAAGAATCAAAATTTCCTAATTGTGATTGAGCATATCCTCGGCCTAATTCTATTTCCTAAAACAGGCTCGCAGTAGTACAACTAAGTTGTCGCACTACCACGACACCGCACAACTTACGAAGCTAGACCTGCATGGGCCACCACTAAAAACGTGTCACGACCCGCACCCGGAATTTGGGCATGAGTCGTGGGTACGTCCAGCCTACGCCGCAGCATCGGCGGTAGAACGCTGTCTAGGTCACAAACATAGTATATCCTGTCAATAGTCTCAATCCCGTACGGAGGACAATGATAAATAAACCACAGTTCTATAGTATACTCAATCACAACTTAAAACATAATGGCACGATGAGAATAGAAAGAGTTCTAAATAAAAACCAACCACAACAAGTCCAACTCAATTCCTGGTCTAAAAGACCTCACAAAGTCACAAAAACATCAATACAACTCAATCTCAGTCTAAAACAATAATACAGAAAAAGTAGTTTAAGAACAGGCTGGTAAGTTCTCCTCTAGGCTAGGCAACTCCTCTGGGGTTTCTGAAGTGAAATCACCCTCTACTCCTGGGCCATAATGAGTGGGGCAAAGATCCTCCAGGTCCTCTGAAAAATGTTGTTATCCAGTCAGGATTGGAGCGAAGCACAAGCACTAACAGCAGTTTCATTAAATTGACAAAATCTATAAACAGTGTAAGAGATACAAGATGGAAATAAAAGCTGAACATGTGAAGTACAGGAGAAAATGAAATAGACAATAGAGCATCTAGCAATGAACAATAATAGTGAATGCTAGAACAAGTAATCTGAATAAAGATAAAACATCTAGCTAAGTGTTTGAAATATTAGTTTATCATGTGATCGGCTTGGGACTAGATCAGGTTGGTTATATATGATTAGCTATGATTCTTGAAGGTCAGGCTAACCATATGGTTAGCTATGATGCATGATAATGGTCAGGCTAATCATATATAACAGCTATGAAGCATGATGATGGTCAGGCCGCACCCAACGTGAGAAGTGGGGTGAGCTATGATGCATGTAAAGGATTTGGATATGATCACATAATCTACTAATAATTCCCCATCCCCCAGCTAGCACGATGGATTCCAATCACGACTCCTCATGATGGGGATCTAGGGTGCTAACCCGTGTATCCACAGTGTCGGAATCAAGTATGTAATACACTACAATTTATAGAAGTAATCAACAATGAAAACTGTCAGAGAATGTACTCGCCTGTGGTCCTGAGCAAGGTGTGAGGATCAATGTCCAAAGTGAAATCACAATGACCTATATATAAGATAACAATGTTAAAATGGTGTTTGGAATAATAAAAGTGATTAGCTAATTTGAAATGGGGTGTTAGGCCATTTCTAGGTCTAAACTAGGTGTTACTAAGTCAACTCTAGGTTTTTGGTCAATACTAGTTAATACCTTGCTTCTAGGTTCATACTAGCTATTGTTAACTAATACTAGTTAAATACACTATATTCTATGTTCATACTTACAATATAGACTCTATATAATTACTATCTCTAATATCTTAGCTATACTTATATATCACTCTAATATCTCCCATAACCCAATTAATTTTGAATACCTTGACCAATACCTACCAACACTATTTCCCATATCTTATACTAACTCCTACACAGGCCCACAGTACACCATATTAACATCTACAACAATACTCACCATAGGTATCATTGATACACTGATATAATGCACAGGCACAGTCCCAAACACACACCCAACTGTGTGCACAGCACAACACACTGGTATTTCTAATACCCAGATATTTAGGGTTCACTCACTGAATTACACAGCTGCACACATATACTCACAGCACAGTCTAAACTATTGGTATACATACACAGTTTAAAAACTGAACACCTCACACTCCTCACAATTCACTCACCTTCCTTAACTCTATACTTGGATACACAAACAACAACTAACCACTCATACCCCCTATTTACTGCCAAAAGCAGATGTTCATCCACTGTCAACTACTACTACACACAGACCTTCACAATCACCCCAACTGAAATTAAGTATCAGTCCCCAATACTGATACTTGAGTTGATACCAACTGACACATGAACACACACAGATATTCCTATCTACTGATACACACACTCTAATTATCCCTCACAGTGAACACCTCACCACACCTACACAGTTACACATAGCTTAAGTCAAAATCCTGCACACAGTCACTTATTAACACATAGGTATAATGAGCTCTATGGTACACACACTGAAATCTGGAATCCCCCAAATCCCACTGATACCTTAAACTCCACACTGATACATAAACTAACAGTATACACCCACACCTATGGCTGATACACTTTCCTAACTCTAATACTCAACTCAACACACATCTAGCCAAAACACACAGGTACCTAACTGACTGAGTCCCAGGTGAACACACTAGTGATCTGGTACACATTAACTGAGACACATAGGACTGAAATCTGATACACACTGGTACATAACCACAGCCATACACAGATATTTAAATTCCCAGGTTCTGAAATAAATATACACACACTAGGAATAATTCCTATGCACAAAAAATTAACTCATTGGACTCTACTGCTCACCCTACAGAATACACAGCAACACTGCACTAAACTCTGAACCAAACTAGTACACAGGAACCTTACACACAGGATTTAACTAACTCCACACACACACACACACATGGTACAATGCTGCCACAGACCTGAATTCTGTCCTACACTTGCACACTAGGATCCCCTGTTCACTGCACATAAACCTTACACACACCCCCACATAATCTGCTACTCACTAACACAGAGACTCACACACATATGCTGCACACAAACACAAGTTAGTCTGGACACACATACACAGAATACAATTCTGCACACACATAATCTAAACTCAGCACAGCACAGCACAAACCTGAACACAAGTAACTTTACATATAAATATAGATAAGTATATCAACATACACAGGAAATAAAATACAAAGATAGGCAACCCTAAGAAACATTTTCTCAAACACATGTAGTGCATAAACGAAATCACTTACAAACCCCTAAGGTCCCGATCAAACCCTAAGAATCAAGTTTAACCAACACACATGGGATGAAATCAATCCACCTACGAATACCTAGGGTTAGGGTTCATGAAAATTGGGGAAAACAGATGTTGGGGACACTTAAACCTAAGTTCCAACCCTAAAATCAATACTACCCAGTGGGGGTTCCCTAATGGCCAATAATTTGACAGAAAATAGAATTAAAAGAATAAAAATTAAGATTGTACCTATAGAGATGGGTTCACAAATGGGAGTTCTTCTTCCCCAAGGTTCCTTGGCCCACGTTCCTTGATTTCCTTGCTTTGGAGGAGGAGAAAATGGAACCTAGGGTTTGATTTCGAAATTTGGAGGTGGGGAGATGTTTCTCTCTTGTGGAGGCTAGGATTTCTCTTGTCTACATGAAGGATGGCTTTGTGAGAAGCTTCCTTTTATATTAAACCTAGTTTTAGGATTTCCATGCATAGTTTTTAGGTTAAACCCCCTGGCCCTCTCATGCAGAACCTAATAGACTCAGGTTAAGTCAGTCTAGGGTTTTGAGGGTTCCATCCTAATTTAAAATTCTAGGGTTTTGCTGGAATAGGGTTTACAAATTAGGGTTTGGTCCTAATGCGTTCTAGAGTTTGACCTAAAATCAAATATCACTAATAATAATATAATTAGTTTATAAAACTCAGCAATTAATTAAATACATAATTATTTAAATAGTTAAATTACACAAATGCCCTCATATGGAAAAGTGGTTGTGACAGTATCCATTGTGTAGCAGAGGTTGGCATAGAAGCCAAATGTCTGTCACCATGGCATAGAAGCCAAGTAGGCATAGAATCCGAATATGCATAGAAGCCGAACAGGCATAGAAGCCGAACAGGCATAGAAGCCGAGTAGGCATAGAAGCCGAACAGGCATAGAAGCCGAGTGGTCATAGAGACTGAGTGGTCGTAGAGACTGAGTGGGCGTAGAAGCCGTATGAGCACAGATCCTGAATGGGCGTAGAAGCCGCTGCGTACTGTGCTAGAATGGGCATAGAAGCCGCTGCGTACCGTGCTGATGTGGACGTCTTAGCCAGAATTACGGCTTTTGGAGATATAATCGAATCTCTTGCAGAGATTTGCCATCATCTTATGCATTAAATGCGGAGGCGTATTTTGATGGTCTGCAGCCCTTCTGTGCACCCGTCGCAGAGACGTGCCTTGAGAGAAACTGTCACCGCTCTGTGCAATTAGACGTGGAGATGTGCCTCGAGTCCCGTATGAGATGTGCCTCGAATCCCGTATGAGGTGCACCCGGAATCTGTTCCTCGTACGCATTAACGCTGCTTTGAGAGCGGTTGAGTTTTACGCCATGGAGGCGATGAAGAAATCTGTTTTACGCTGGAGCGGCCTGGACGTACTGCACTTACGCGGATGGTCCTTTGAGCTTATACTTCATGCCGTATTTTAGCGGAGAAAGCTCTGTTGCACGCTTGATGGCTCTGAAGGCCTCCGTTTACGCTGCTCTGCATCAAGAGGCTGCGTAGCTCTTCCCAGCGTATTTTTCATGCTTCTACAAGACCCCCTTCAAAGCTTTTAAATTCCTCGGAATTTGAAACGCTTTGAATGAAGCATGAACGGTCCCTCGTAACTCGTAACGTTTCTGAATGGAGCACTGAAATAGTCGATGCGGACTTTATGGCAGATTTATTGGGGACCGCTGTGATCTTTTTTGCCTATAAAAAGGCTGGGGAGGTGATCCTGTTCTCACCACATTCCCATCACCATGCAGAGATGATCGCCGGAGTTCGTCGGGTCGACCTGGGGAAGAAGGAGATCATGTTCTTCCAGCATGTAGGAAGCCAAAAAAGACGGCATCTTCGAGCAAATGTCCACTGCAACAATGGATCATGGAAGGATATCTTAGCCTCCCTTGCTCGGGATGATCAACAACTTTATATGGCGTTGCCCCAGGAGAGAGGAAGGGTCGTCTTTGACCACACAGCTTGCAGGCGCTGTCTTCTCCCGTTGCCTCCGGTGACGAGAGTCAGATAGACTTGCTCTGTCCCGGCTTGAGCGGCACACGGAGTATGGGATCTGCATAATCTATACGAGCCCCAACTCTGTCGTGCCCGCCGGTGATCATTTTCTTGGAAGAAGAAGACCTCCACCCGTGCGAGAACCTGTCAGAACAGATTTCGGGTGCGATCTTCAGACGACGAGGGGGTATCTCCTTTTGTAGACAGAGTTTCCCTCAGATGCAGTCATGAAAAATAGAGAAAAACCCCTTGTAGATTAGATTTTCCTCATATGTAATCATGATTTTAATCTTTTAATAAAATCATCTTTTTCTCCATATGATCGTCTTGCCATATGTTGCTGTGAAGTCTGAATATGTGTAGCTTCGACACGTCTGAATCTTTACGCCGACTCTGATAGAAAGAGTATTAGGCCCTGTCCTTTACGCATAGCGAATTGTCCATAGAACGCTGTTGAGCATCTTAAACATTTAGAACTATCCTGTTGCTAGGACTGAGGGACTGCGTAGAATTTCTGAACTTCTGATGAACATAATTTTTGTTCAGACTTCATCTTCAAGAGTGACTTCTCGAAAACCCCTTGGGACAGGGTCGAGGAATGGCTGTCAAAACTGAGTTTGCCATCTTGGTAGACGAGACGTTCAGACTGGAGTCTGGATGAACCTCCAATTGACTCGAGAAGAGTAATTTCTCAATATTTGAACTCTTGTATGCTTCGGGTACTTGGGATGCTTTGGGTCAAGAATGAGTATCTTCTGTGTGAACTCTATGCAATTGACCGCTTTGGGGACTGTTTCGAATATGCAGAAAGTCTTGGAGCGCAAAATCATCAGTCTGTAACCTCTGGGCGTAAAACACCATCGAGCGCAGAATCGTAGACTTGTGGTTCCTGAGCGTGAAGTCGTAGGTTTGTAGCCTCTCGAGCATAAAAGCTACCGAGCACAAAGGCATCCGGGCATAAAACCATAGACTTATAGCTGTTGAACGTAAAGCTGTAGATTCGTAGCCGTCGGGCGTAGAAAGCTCCTTTAGCGTAGAACTGTTTGATTTGTTGCTCCCGAAAAGAAAATTTCTTCGAGCGTGAAGTTTGCGGATCTGTTGCCTCTGAGCGTAAACTGAGCGCCACCGAGCGTGAGATCGTCAATTTGGTATCTGCTGAGCGTAAAGTCGTAGGTTTGTGGCCTCTCGAGCATAAAAGCTACCGAGCACAAAGGCATCCGGGCGTAAAACCATAGACTTGTAGCTTGCGAGCGTAAAATCGTAGATCCGTTGCTGTCGAGCGTAGAAAGCTCCTTTAGCGTAGAACCCGCTGAACCGTTTTGCATGAAAAATCTTTCGAATTCGCTGACTATCCGTCTTCCAAGGGTAGTGGGCTGACGTAGCATCCAATCATAACCCATCATTTAATTTGCGAGATTTGGTTAGGGTCTCGAGGAGTTCGTCCGAGGATTCGAGGAGTTGACCCGGACTATATATACCCCAAGTTTTTTGAGAGAAAAACTTTTTATCTGTCTTCTGCGAAAGAGAGCTTTCGACTGTTCAAGTTTTTCTTCGTTCCTTCTTCGAGCACTTCAAGTCTTCAGAAATGGCGCCGAAACAAACCCCCTCCGCTAAGAGAAAGAGCATAGGTTCTTCCTCTCATTCTTCTGCCCCAGCAAGGGAGTCTCTGGTCGGGCAAGGCGAACTTCCTTCTGAGCAAAGTATCCCGCCGACGAGTAGCGCACCCGGCCTTAGAGGTAGAGCCTTTGGGGTGACAAAATCGACGAAAAAAAATCCTTCGCACACGTTGAACGTGACCGCGCTAGGTCGTCTTCTGTGCTGATAGCCTCTTTGGAGGAAGTTGATGCACGGAAGCATTTTCATCTTTTACGCCCACATTTCTAATGTGCCAGCGTAAAGACTCCACATTTTCGTAGTTTTGAGCGTAAAAGCTCTGGCTACCGAAAATTGGTGTATATCGTAAAATTTGAGTTTTACGCTTGTGGGGAGGACTGCCGGCGTAAAATAGCCAGATTTGTATAATCCTGCGTAGAGCACAGACTGTTGTTTCTTCGGTCTGCATGTTCGTGCAAGACTTGTAGTGACATCTTTTCCTTGCACTTTTGCAGTTGATTTGGGTGAGTCTCCACTGGCCGAGGTGATGGGCTCCGCTGCTGGGATGCTGCACTCGAACTACCTGGAGGATCTGTCCCACGTGACATTCCCCATCTTCGGACCCCAGTATCCTGAGGGAAGGGGGTTTCTGATATCGGTTCAGGGCGAGCGGACGCTGCTGAGCATGATTAATGGTGAGCCCCTGACCTACATAGACTGGGAGCAGTACATAAAGCCGGCTTTCCTCTTTAGGGACATGATTGACAAACAATCCCAGACGAGGCCCAAGAGGGAGCCCTGGGTTTTCTCTGCCGGAAATTTGGTTTTGTATTTGCCAACGATGCCGAGGGATTATCCCATCTTGGCCTTCTTCCATGCGACGCATCCCAGGAAGATGTCGTGGATGCTGACTCCTGATCTTCACGGTAAGCCGGGAAAGATCTTTCATCTCAAAGGAGCTGACCGGGGGTCGTTTGTCAGTCGCCCTTCCGGCTTTGTGACGTTGTTCCGGGGACTGTGCCCGGGTAGTGTCCCGAGTGAAGACAGCTCGGTGATCCAGCCGGTCCAATTGCCGACCTTCTGCAACGACTTCATGGGACGAGGCGGGGTATATCCCAAGGAGAATCTTCGGTGTAATGGGTTGATTGCCCCAACAAACTCCCGATGGACTTGCCTGGTTCACTGGGCCTTGAAGCACTTCCGGAGAGAGCTGGAGGTTATTGGACTATATGCCGCTGTAAGTGCGACGAGCGTCGGGTTGCCTCCGAACCCTAACTTGTTCCTGGCGCTGATGGAGCGGTACATTCCGCTCACTGGGACCTTTGCCACTCCACTGGGGGAGTTGGGATTGGCGCTCCACGAGATGGCAGTTGTCTCGAGACTGCCGATGGGGGATACCCCATATGAAGAGTATGTTCCCACCAACCAGGAGTTGGGGGATTTGGACCCTCGGGTGGCGAAAGTATATCAGAAGCTGATGTGTCAATACTTCGCGTGCACCACTTTTTATAACGAGCCTTCTGATTTGGCTCATACCACCAAGTGGATGTCCTACCTCTTCTTTCACCGAGCTAGGGCTGCCAAGTCGGAGAAAGCCTCGGGGGGCAAAAATGAGCCCGTGAACTGTTTGGGCGTGCTTAGCGCCCAGGTCATCGAGGGTCTTATGGAGGAGGCCGCAGCTCCGGATCAGATTCTCGTCGAGGGGGTAGGAAAGTACCCCGAAGGCACTAAGGCCTGTAGTTACTTGAGGCGCTGTCGTCGGCCTCTGTCTAAGGAAGCCCAGTTGGCTGGTTTCCTCTCCATATGGCTGTGTCGAGTAGTAGTGCCCGGCACAGCGTCCGCAGACCGTATTCACCGGAACATCCTGTGGCCGGCAGTGCGCCTGGTGTTTGGGGCAAGACTGGGCTTGCTTCCCGCCATGGTGTGCCGTATACAGGTTGGCCTGAGAGCCATAACTGATGGGTTGCTCGTCGACGAAGCTCGGCGTGAGAGTTTTCCCAGGGTGGAATTACCATACCTATACTTGATGGGATGGTTAATCCTCCACAATCCCCGGGTGATGTCTCCTGGCTCCGGTAGCAGCCCGGGGGGTATATTCTTGCTGAATTACAAGGATTCCTCCTGGAATATGAACAGAGTCTTAGACTGTCGGTTGGTGTTGAACCTCAGCCATGGCTGGAAGATTCTCTGTACTGTCCCCCCCGTACATCGCAATCAATCAGGGGTGCGGCTTGAGGATTCAGGTGGAGAGAAGACCGACCTTTCCCCGGAAGCTTTTAACTGGTTGGTCTGTATTAGGCCCTCTCATCTGCTGTACAAGAGCGAAGATCACTGCTTTTTTGAGCCCTACTTGCCTAGTCGGTTCGCCAAGCAGTTTGGGTACGATCAATTGCACGTGGGCAATGCCGTTACCAGCTTCAGGTCCAGGGGCGGACTCATTGATGGAGCTAGAGGGTGGCAATATTTCCTCATGGGTTGTACGGGGGCAAGTTTTATCGTGCCGATCATTACAACCTCCACGGAGCTTCGCATTCTCCATTCTTACGTCCAGTTTTATGTGGCGATTAACACCTTCCATCGTGATTTTGACACGCGTGGAAGCTTCAGGGTGTCTTCTCCCAAGCCTGGGGGAAGAGTTGATGTCCCCTCGGTTTCTTCGGATGAGGGCGAGGAGTCTGGTACTCCGGATGAGTCTCTGGTGTCGGTGCCGAGGTACGAAGTGCCTCCGCCTGCGGGGGCTTTGGTAGTCTCTTCTGGGAAGCGACGGGCTTCTGCTCCGAAGGAAGTTTCTCTTCGTAAGAGGAGGAAGGAGACGGTCGCTCGTCCTCTCCGCATTCTTGGTGTTGAGGCTCCCGGGAGTGAGCCTGCCTCTTCCCATATCAGGGATGATTCTTTGGCTGGAGGTTCCTCGCCTTTTAGAGAGGGACCTTCTACAGTTCCGGCCGGCGGCGCCGGAGAATCCTTGCTAGAGGTCGCTGTCGTGGCTGCTGCTCCAGGTAGCGGAGCGAGTTTGCCTGTGTGGCCGAGGCAGATGGGAGAATCTTTCCCGAGGTCAGCAACGGGTAAAACTCCCGTTGTGTCAGCGAGCGTGCCTGGCGAGATTCCAGCTAATGACCCTCGACCGCGTCTTGGTGAGGGCTTGGCAGAACTCTCGGCGATGTCAGTCGGCCCACCTCCTTCTCCAGGCATGACGATTCGCATTGCGTTATTAAGGCGTAGTTTAGCTACCTCGGGTGCAGATGCGTCGTATATGCCGTTGGCTCCGGGTAAATGTCGTCTTCATGTCTCCCTTTAGAAAGATTATCATCATACTGATATTAACTTTCTTGTCCTCTTTTCAGGGGATAGCGCCCACGGGGAGTACAGCGTTGAAGCGCATTCTGGCTCCGCTCGGGCTCCAGACGATGATACGGAGACGTTCGACTTTGATGAGGAAGTGGCTTCGAGGGCCAGTACGCCCAGAGTAGTTTCGTCACCTCAAGAGGAGGATGAACCCGTCGTCGTGACCTTGCCTCTTGTGAGCGTGGCGATGACTTCGACCGTCGTTGCCACATCTTCTTCGGTCGTGCCATGCATCGATGCGACGGCTGTGGCCACCTCGTCTACAATTATCCCTGGAGAGGGACTTGCTGATATTGCGGCCGCTCCCGGCGTCCAGTCGGATCTAGTTGCGTTGACCGAGCAACATACCAGCCTTTTCTACACCGGTTTGAAAACGATGATATCAATGGTGTTAGCGAAGAGTCTAGATTTTGAGCGCCTGAAGAAGACTTCTCTTGCTTCGATCATGGTCATCAGGGAGCTCGACGATCCTGGGGCAGCTGACGCTCTGGAGGCGGTGGTTAATGGGTTAGAGTAACCCATTACTGAATACTTGTAGCTGACTCGGGGCAGCCTCATTGCTGATATCCAGGCTCGGTTCGACCTCATGACTGCGCGGCTTGCTACAAAGCTGGAAATCCTAGACAACTCCATCCAGAGGCATAAGCTGGAGATGGATAGGAGAAAAGCTGTCGTGGAAGAGGCTCTTGCCGTTGAGATGCAGTGTCGTACCGAGCATGAAGGGAACGCGGCGAGGGCCTCCAAGCTGAAGAAAAAACTCGCTCGGGCTGAGGAGTGGGCTTCTCAATTGTTGGCGGGTCTAGAGGTAGCAGCTGGTCATCTGAGCGCAGCGCGACAGGATTTGGACCATGCAGAAGCTGCTTGTGCGGGCTATCTTCGGGCAAAGGCTGATCTAACCCTTACGAATACTCCCGAGGCACGGCTGGAGCAGGCTCGCGCCGATGCCTTGGTTCTTAGGAATGAGAGGATAGCTGCACTGGAGCGGCTGATTCACAATCTGACTACTCCGCCATCATGATGTATCCTTTTCCTTTTTGCTTGCCCAGATATAATTCTACCTCCTTTTTTGGGAATAAATAGAGGCGACTCTTTTCTGACTTTTTGTGGACCCGTCATTTCGGAATATAAATGACAGTTGCAGAATCCTTTTCTTTAGGCGAGAGTTATATCAGAGGTAGTATGGACATGATAGACTCTCGATAAGCTTCTTAGCAGGACATATCTATTCAGAGGTCGTACAGACATGATAGGATATGACCCAACTAGTTTTGTTTTGGGAGTAGTCTTGTCAGAATATGAGATCCTTGCTATATTCCACCCGAGCAGGGGAGTTTAAGCATAGTACCTTTTCAGGAATTTGCCGTTGATAGGAGCCATTAACAGGTCTCCATTAGGCTGGGCTAACCTGTAAGCGCCATTCGAGAACGTTGTCTCGATCACATAAGGGCCTTCCCACTTGGGCTGGAATTTGCCTTTACTCCTGTGAGTAAGAATCATCGGCCTTCTTACGGCTAGGACTAGCTCGCCGACTTTGAACACTCTTTCCTTTACTTTATGATTGAAAGCTTTGGAAATGCGTGCTTGGTAGAGCGCGATGCGCTGTTGAGCTTGGAGGCATTTCTCGTCTAATCCTTCCAGCTCTTGGAGCCTTAATAGGTTATTCTTTTCTCGAGTCAGCTCACTAGTCACGGCTATCCTGAGCGACGGGATCTGAATTTTGATGGAAAGAACTGCTTCGCTCCCGTAGACCAGTGAAAAGGGGGTACAACCTGTCAGTGTTCGTACCGTTGTACGGTATGCCCAGAGACATTCGCCTAGCTTCTCGTTCCAGTCTCTTTTGTTTGAAGAGACGAATTTCTTCAAGAGTTTGATAATGGTTTTGTTGAAAGCTTCCGCCAAACCATTAGCAGCTGGATAATATGCCGTAGAGGCAATATTGTGTATCCAATTTTTATCGCAAAACCGATGAAACGCTTGGCTGATGAACTGAGGCCCATTGTCGTGAATTATCCTCCGGGGTACCCCGAAGCGATAAATGACGTGGTGCTTGATGAAGCTGATTACGTCAGACGCCTTTACCTCAGCCAGAGGGATCGCCTCTGCCCATTTGGAGAAGTAATCCGTGATGGCCAGTATGAACCAGTGGCCTTTGGAGGAAGACGGGTGAATAGGACCAATGATATCCATACCCCATGCTTCGAAGGGCCAGGATGCAACCGTAGGATATAGATATTCAGACGGTTGGTATATGAAGTCTGCATGAACCTGACAAGCTCTGCATTGTCTTGCATAGCTGATCGCGTCTGTGATCATAGTGGGCCAGTAATAGCCCATTCTCCTGATACGATCCTGTAGCTTAGGACCGGGCTGATGCGCTCCGCATACGCCGTCGTGAGCTTCTCGGATAACCTGCTGTGCTTTATCGTCTGAGTGACATCTTAACAGTAGTCCGTCGTAAGTCTGACGATATAGGCATTGTGAAGATGCATCGAAGTAGAAGCATAATGATCGTCTCTTGACGGATACTGCTTCTCTGGGGTCTTCTGGCAAGATTCCGTATGCGACAAAATCTATGAAGGGACTCCTCCAGTCTCTTCCAGGGGGATCTGTGTTCACAGCGTGGCTGCGTTCTATGTGGAGGTTATTCTTCACGCAGAATAAATCTATGTTAAGAAGGATCACCGAATTCTGCCTTCTTATAGGAGTAGCTAAATTCGCCGCTAGACTGGCTAGGGCATCAGCTTCTAGATTCTGGAACCGAGGGACATGCTCTAGGAAGAATCCTTTGAATGTCATGGCTATCTCGACCATCGCTTGGTGATAGGGAATGAGGTCTGGATTCCGAACTTCATATATTCCTCTGACTTGATTGACGATAAGCAGAGAATCACCAAAAGCTTCCAGGGACTCTACCCCCAGCTCTTTAGCAACTTGGAGCCCTATTAGTAGAGCGTTGTTCTCTGCCACATTGTTGGAGCAGGGCTCGCTAAGAGAATATGCTCGGTAGATGACGAGTTGATTAGGGGCGACCAGGACGACTCCTACTCCTGAAACGATGTTTCTCTTAGGACCGGTTCTGGAGGCGCCGTCGAAGAACAGTTGCCATGCGTCACCTTCCATTGCGGAATTATATTCTGCAACTTCGTCGGGAATGTCTTCGTATAATTTGGAGGTCTCCGGGATCGGATGAGCAGCTAGAAAGTCGGCCAGCGCTTGGCCTTTGATGGACTTCTGTGGTACGTATACCATGTCATATGGTGTTAACAGCATCGCCCAAGTTGCGAGTCAGAAATTAAGAACGCTCGTCTTGCTCATCAGTACTCGAAGAGGGTTAATCCTGGAGATGATGTGGATAGTCTGGCCGGTGACGTAGTGCCGCGTCTTTTGGATAGCGAACATCAGAGCTAAGCATTCTTTCTCCACTGGGTTGTACCGGTGTTCGGCTCCGACCATCATCCTGCTGAGGTAGTAGATAGCCCGTTCATGCCCTACATCGTTCTTCTGTGCGAGAAGAGCTCCTAGCGAATGATCCATTGCTCGGACGTACAGCAAGAACGGTTTTAACATAACGGGAGGCACAAGAACTGGCGGACTGGTGAGATAGCGTTTGATATCCCCGAATGCTTGCTGACAGGTTTCGTCCCACACGAAGGATACACCTTTCTTCATGAGATGCGAAAAGGGCTGACATCTTCCCGAGAGGTTGGATATGAACCTCCGGATATAAGCCAGACGGCCTTGAAATCCCAGGAGTTCCCTCAGATTGTGGGGCGGTCGCATTTCTACGATGGCCTGGACTTTGTCAGAGTCCACCTGGATGCCTTTGGCGGTGATGATAAATCCCAGGAATTTGCCACTAGATACACCCAGAAAGGACTTCGTAGGGTTCATCTTGAGTTAATGTTGGCGCATTAACTCGAATATCGTCCTCAAGTCTTGAATGTGATCATCCTTGAGGCGGCTCTTGACGGCTATGTCGTCCACGTAACATTCTACTGTTTTGCGTAAATGTTCATGGAATATGCTGCTCATAGCCCATTGGTATGTAGCCCCGGCGTTCTTCAATCCGAAGGGCATGACTGTGTAGCAATATACTCCCAATGGGGTGCGGAAGGCAGTGTGCTTCTCGTCTTCAGGATGCATCTTGATCTGATTGTACCCTGAGAACCCGTCCATGAAAGACATGCGTTCAAAGCCGCAGGTGTTGTCGATCATGATGTCCGTGATGGGAAGAGGGAATTCATCCTTGGGGCAGGCCGCATTCAGATCTCGATAATCGATGCAGATACGTACCTTCCTATTTTTCTTCATGACTGGGACAACATTGGCGACCCAGTCGGGATGTTGTTCCTCCCAGATAAAACCACAGGCTATCAGCTTCTTGACTTCAGCTTCAATGGCGTCCATCATGTCCGGGCAGAACCGGCGTTGGTGCTGCTTCATAGGCTTTGAATCGGTCAATATATTGAGCTTATGAGTAGCCACCTTTGGGTCAAGGCCCGGCATATCCCCATAATCCTATGCAAAGACGTCGACGTATTCCTTTATCAGCTGTATGATTTCTCCCCTTTCAGCTGGGGGAAGATTGTCACTGATAAATATCGGTTTTGGCAAAAGTTTACCCCCAACATCGATTTGGATAACTTCGTCTTTGGTGGGAGGTTCTCTTTGCTCGAAGCGGAATTTCTACTGCGTATCCATTTGTTGAGCCCAAGAGTCATTCTCAAACGGCTCAGAATCCTGTTCATCTGCTTCTGGGGGATCTGTCACCACCATATTTACTGATAGCATTTGTCCGAGAGCATCAGGTGAGTCGGGGGGTGACGGGCCATCCTGGAAGGAGAAAAAGATGTCCTCATCCGACTTGGAAGTCGTAAGGGAGTTGGCATACCCTAACCCGAAACGAGTTTGACGATAGCGGGGGTTGCCGCGTGGCGGCGTTCGTCTGCCTCTTCCGTAGTTGAGGCCTGGCTTCCGCTTCAAGTCATAGCCTATGTTTTGCATGAGCCTTAATGCCTGCGGGCTGTATCGGTGAATCTGCATTTTTCCAGTATCGTCATCGAAAGGGTCTTCCAGGCTGGCCGGTTGACTGCGCATGCGACCGAAGAATATGGGGCGCTGACTGCTGCAGCTAGGTGGGACAACGAAGATAGAATCCTCATGGGGTCCATACGTCGTGACGATGTTGGACGATGATGCTGCTTCCCAAATATATGGATGGTAGGAGTTTATAGCTGCCAAGAATTTTTGTGCTATGGGTCCTACCTCGTCACGGGGCGTGGATTCCTAATTTGGAATCTGAGCATCAATGTAATGGAAAAGAGGAAGTTTATTATCATCTGGAACTCCGTTCCTGGTCGTGTTTACATCGGTCGGCTGCCCGTTGCGCCGAAGGTTGATGACCAAAGGTGGAGGCTTTTGGTTCAGAGTGACCGTTGGAGAGTCGCTTCCTTTTCCTGAGTTGGATCTGTTCAGGTGAATAGCCATAGGCTCTATGGCTTTTGGACGAGTGGTTCGTCCTTTCACTCTGATTGACAGCGGTAGTGCGGCGGAGGGTTTTCCTGGCTCCCGGACGAGTGCTTCGTCCTTCGCCTCGCCTGACACTTCTTCCGTGTGGTCTTGGGAGTACAACACGGCATCGAAATAGTAGGATTCTATTCCTTTAAACGGGTTTAGGTCAGCCACCTCCGTTTGTATGGTTCCTTGTGCGTCTACATATTTAAGGCATTGATGTAGAGTTGAAGGAACGATGTTGTGGTCGTGGATCCACGGTCTTCCTAACAAAATATTGTAGGACACCTCTGAATCGATGATGTAACATGTGGCCACCGATCTGAGGTTACCGATCTGGATTCTCAAGCGGATCTTCCCCAATGGCTTACTTCTTCCAGCGTTGAAACCCACGATTATAGTGGTAGTGTAAGCCAGTTCGCTGGTAGGAATTCTTAGCGGCCTGAGCAGACTGTGAGGGATGATGCTGATCGACGACCCCGGATCTATGTGAATCCGGTCGACCTCCATGGAACCGACATACCCGGTGTAATAGAGGGGCCTGTCATGTCTGTTATATTTTAACAGCATGTCGTCTTGAGTGAAAGTGATATTTGGGACCACCTCCATCACGCTGTGGCATTGAGGACACGCCACTGGCTCCTCGTCGGGGGACTTGAGCTGGGTCAAGTATACCTCCGCCTGCATCAGTGCTTCACTCAGGGCTAGACGAGTGTCTGGGGAGAGCCTGAGTAGCTCAAAGATGGAGAGCCTGGCTGGCGTATTGGCTAGTTGGGCCAGGATGTCAAATTCGTACGGCTTCTCTAAACCCTTGCTTGGAATGTTTTTCACAGGTTTATCAAAGCGTACTTCTCTCTGCTTCCCCTTTTCCGCCGGAGTAGGTTTCGCAGGGCTGATGTTTTGCATGGCGGGACCTTGCTCTGAAGGTTTGGCGGCTGGAGCGTCAGCCGGTGCGCCTTCCTGACCTGCTCCGTTGTCGTTGAGGTAGGCCTTCCCCGAACGGGTTGCGGCAAATACTTCGTCTCCGTCTGATGTAGAAGAAGTTGCGACCATGTGGCATGGCCTGTATTTGGGGCTCTTTTTAGACGTAGCTTTAGTAGCTTTAGTCTCTTCTTCGAGCTCTGACACCAAATCCGGATGGACCCACATGATCTCGCCCTGACGGGTGGTCAGGGGTACTAGGTCATGATTTTGATCCCTAGTTGGAGGGAGATTGACGATGTTCATCGTAGCTCGGGAAATGGGCATGACACCGTTTATGACTTCTTGGGGAGGCAGATCGCCGAACCGTAGAGAGATCATGTTGGCCGTGACCGTCTTCTCGGTGTTGTGCAGAGTGATGGCCTTAGCATCGATCAACCCCTGGATCTTCCTTTTTAGTACGTAACACACCTTTGTTGGGTGGTGTACGTATCTGTGAAAGATGCAGTATTTGGGGTCGTCAGTGCTGCCGACTTCTTGGGGCCGCCTTAGCTCCGGAAGAGTGATCTTGCCACTTTTGATGAGACACTCGAATATACTAGGGATATCGTCGTCGTCGAAAGAGTAGACTTCGACAGGCCTGGAAGTCCCGGGCTTCGTCTGCATGGTTGCCGCCGCCTTTTGTCTGGACGTATTGACCGTCAGAGCTTCTTTTCCCTTGGAGCTGCGAGGATGGTCGCTGCTGAGAGATGGCCTTTTGCCTCTATCGGAGGCGGAGATCATAATGCCATTGTCGCGCGCCTTGCGACTGTTGTCTTCGGCGGCCACTGCCAAGACGATGAACGAAGGCCACTCATGGAACTGATATGGTCCTGTAAACACCGAGATTACGGGAAGGAGGTTCTTTCTGCAAATGTCTACTAACGTCGAGTCCGGAACTCCTGGAGGCATTTGTAAGGTGGCCTGACGAAAACGTTCGACGAAGGTGCGAACGTCCTCCTTTTCCCTTTGTTTGACTTCGATGAGAGAGGACATAGATATGTCTATCCCACCCTCGTAGAATCGCGTGAAGAATAAAGCTTTGAAGTCTTCGAAGGAAGTAATGCAATTGTCTGCCAAGCTACGGTACCACTGATAGGCTACTCCTGAGAGGCAGCCTTTGAACACCCGAGTGAGGAGGGCGTCTTTCCCTTGTAGCAACACCGTCATCATACTGAAATAGTTCATTTATTGACTTGGTGATGTTTTTCCTTCGAACAGAGCCATAGTCTGAGGTTTGTATTTCAGAGGAAAAGGGACTTCTTCCCAGGTAGCTGGGTAAGGTTGGTTGATTCCCAATTTCTTGAGCTGATCTTTGTGCTTCAAGGTGTCAAACTGGGCTTTCAACTCCCGTACTGCCTGCATCGGATTTTCAATTGAGAGCGAGGCTCCGGTGTAGTGTGGAGTTGGTTGTATCGTGATTCCAATGGGAGGTAATATATTCACCGAGTGGGGAAGCGGAGGAGCTGCCGACTCTTGATCTAGAGCGGGCTCTTGGCTTGGGTTGGATGGTGGCAAGTCTACCCCCACACGTATCTGAGTTGGCGGGACCAACGCTTGAGCCACGGCAGTTGCGTGCTGAGTTAGCATCATCTGGTGCATGTTCTCCATTACGGATTGTATTTGTTTCGGAGACGTCTCCAGCACAGTGATGCGTTGTTCCGCATTTCCTGAGGGCGAAGCTTCCTCGCGTCCATCTTCAACAGCGTAAACTCCCATTTCCCTGGGCGTCACCGAAGGATTAGTATAGGTCGCTGCAGAAGTCGACTCTATACTCTCAGCATCTGATCTGGGAGATTGGCGACCCCCAGCGTTGGAATCAGATGAGTACGAACCCGGTTGCTGTGACCTTGCACGGGTATTTTGGAACACCCCAGCTTTAGTGTTCTTGAGGAGGTCTTCGAATCTTCTTCGGCTCGGAGGTCCAGAGGGATGACGTCTTGAGCTTGACCTTCTTCTAGGTATGCGTGAAGCCATGTTCACGGATGCATACGCGGGCTCTTCTTCCGGGAAAGACTGAGAGTAGCTCAGTCGGTCAAAAACCGACCGTCTTGCTTTAGAACAGTAGCAGTCAATCACGATTTTATAACTATTACAATATTGCTCTCTAGGGGGCGTAATAGACATGTTGGAAGGTCCCCTCTCCTTACGCTTCTGGTTTAGGCATTCGCGTAGGTCAGGAGTAGCAACCTGAGCTTGTTTTACGTCGTGGGACCTCGCCTGGCATAATTTGGAGATTCGCTCAGACTGGCATAAAGCTGAAGAGGTCCTCAGTCGGCCATCGACTTCTCGCGTAATCCGGAGAGTAGGCAGATTGTTCTCTTGCTGGCGTAAAGGCCGAGAAGCTGAGTATTCGCCTGTTTGCTTCCCCTCGCGGAGATCACAGCGCTCATCTGGTTTACCGTAGAGGTCAGATGTTGTTTTGTGCGTGGAGCGTGATCTATACTTCCGATTTGGCGTTGAGGCACCATCGAAAGTTTTGTCTGTGCCGCACGTAGCGGGAGACTGATTCCTACGCATAGAGCACAGTGGATACTTCTGGGTTAGCGCTGAGGCTTTGCCCGAAGTTTTGTCTGTACCGCGCGTAGCGGGAGACTGATTCCTACGCGTAAAGCGCAGTGGATACTTCTGGGTCAGCGCTGAGGCTTTTCCCGAAGTTTTGTCTGTACTGCGTGTAGCGGGAGACTGATTCCTACGCGTAAAGCGCAGTGGATACTTCTGAGTCAGCGTTGAGGCTTTGCCCGAAGTTTTATCTGTACCGCGCGTAGCGGGAGACTGATTTTTACGTGCAGGGCACGGAGGGAGCGATGCTACCACCTCATTGGTCGGAGAGATCGGAGAGATCGGAGAGTTCACAGGAACGGTAGAGGATGTCTTGGGCATCCACACTTTGCGCAGCTTCCTGTTGTCTTGGACGGAGAGAGAATGAGAGCTACCCCCAGTCCGAAGCATGTCTTCGTAGGCAGACTGGTCGAATTGGACGACCAGTGTCTTCTTCACGGATCCCACGGATACCGCATCGTGTTGAGCAATTGCTTTCTCGTCAGAAGAGAAAGACATCCCCAACAGAGTCGCCATCTTGTTTGTGGTTATTTAAATGAAAAGAATAGGAATGTATTCGATATGGGGGTTTACACGGAACCCGCCTTCTTTTGTTTACAAACAAACTTGTACAATGTAATCCTATACGAGGATGTGGGAGTACAATTTATTTAATCTGGGTAGATATTGCTATAGGTGTCTGATCTGCGGTCGATCACTTTAGCCCTTGGACCACACGATGTTGAAGAAGTGCCGTAGGAGACAGGAAGCAGCTTCGAAGGTTGCAGAAGAGGGTGGATGCACGATGCCGAAGTCGTCGATCCCTACTCTTTGCCTGAGCTCCGGGTGCTCTCTCTCTCTCTCTCTCTCTCTCTCTCTCTTTACCAATTCTCCGACCTGGTTCGATCTTCTAAATTGTCGACCCTATTCCCCATTGATAGGGGTCTCTATTTATAGAGTTTTGGTGACAGTGACCACTCCATCGGTGTAACAACCGAGGAGTGGAAAGTATAACACCCTTTTATACAACGGTTAAAGTAACCAATGCCTACGTATAGATGATCTTTTGAATGAGCGTGTGACGCGGGTCCAACTAAGGGGACACAACGCGTACAATTGCTACTAAGATCACGGCGTAAAAGCCACATAGGTAGGTATCCATTGTGTAGCAGAGGTTGGCATAGAAGCCAAATGTCTGTCACCATAGCATAGAAGCCGAATAGGCATAGAAGCCGAACAGGCATAGAAGCCGAGTAGGCATAGAAGCCGAGTAGACATAGAAGCCGAACAGGCATAGAAGCCGAGTGGTCGTAGAGACTGAGTGGGCGTAGAAGCCGTATGAGCACAGATCCTGAATGGGCGTAGAAGCCGCTGCGTACTGTGCTAGAATGGGCGTAGAAGCCGCTGCGTACCGTGCTGATGTGGACGTCTTAGCCGGAATTATGGCTTTTGGAGATATAATCGAATCTCTTGCAGAGATTTGCCATCATCTTATGCATTAAATGCGGAGGCGTGTTTTGAAGGTCTGCAGCCCTTCTGTGCACCCGTCGCAGAGACGTGCCTTGAGAGAAATTGTCACCGCTCTGTGCAATTAGACGTGGAGACGTGCCTCGAGTCCCGTATGAGGTGCAGCTTTTAACGTGGCAGGCAGTTTGCCTGCTGCGGAGCGTAAAACAGCTCATGTTTGCCTGTGTAAAACAGGGCAGCGTATTCCCTTGTACGCGAAAGAGCGGTTTATGCAGAGGGGACTCCAGTAAACGATGGTTTGGTGATTGTCACGCCCTAGTCCCAAAATCTACGAGACCAGACACGTGGCAATGGCCAGCTTGTACGACTCCGTAGGGCTTTCCAATTTAATGGACCCGACGAAGTGCACTTACGCTGTCCATGGTCAAGTGATCCAAGTAACAATCTATTTCTAATATACAACAACTAATTCTAAATCTTAATCCAGGGTAAGTAATCTCAAGAAAGAATGATATGCATCATCAGTCTGCAGCCCAATAACACATCCGTTCGAATAGACCAGAAGAACAATATAGGTCTATAAACACTAGGCTATATAAGCAGAATAAAATGGAAGGAATACAAGACTGAAATAGCTAGAAATGTAAATATACCTGCAATGATGTCCACACTCTATTAGATCAAGTATCCTGCAACCGCACAAACAACCTGGAAGGGAACCTGGTCCTCAGAGGGACGTAACAAGATACAAAAAATACATGCCATAAAGTAAGTACTGAGTAAATAAAGGGGGTGTGCTAACCATCTAAGTGAATGCAATTTAAAGACCTGGTAGTACGCATGGGAATGTGTAGGCTCAGACATATGCTGACGTAATTCACCAATCGTCGGGACTGGCTAGTATATGCCACATATGCCCCCGTTTAAGGGCATTGATGCTATCCCCATCTCCTAAGAGCATGGTAACTTGAAACATATTGCAACTCCCCATCTCCGAAGAGCATGGTAACCCAAAATATGTTGCAACTCCCCATCTCATAAGAGCATGGTAACTCGCTATAATCCCCATCTCCGAAGAGCATGGTAACTCGCTATAATCCCCATCTCCGAAGAGCATGGTAACTCGCTATAATCCCCATCTCCGAAGAGCACGGTAACTCGCTATATATACTGTAATCCCCATCTCCGAAGAGCATGGTAACTCGAGTATATATCAGGGGGGGTGTCCCATACGCCTACTAGATGTCTTTCCCGCCCAATGTAGATGTACAAATCGTAATAACGACGTGGACATCTCATACTATGATGCAAGTCTCTATGAAATAAACTACTGAGCTACATACCGCTACACGTGTTGCTCATACTGATGGCCAGTCGCGCATGAGGCACGCGTCCCTACATGAACTCACTCTGTGACGTGTAATGATACGTGTCAAGGCCTGGGAAGTTATATCAATAACTTCACAACTTTAGGTGGGTCTACTAGAAACTAGGTCAGATACTACTTCTAACGTTAACGCCTTCGTTGACTGCACCCGAGTCTGCTCGGACGCGCACATTTATATAATGAATAAATATGTAACCAAATATAATTGAATTTAAATAGTACAACAAGGCAAGGTATACTTGCCTGCGCGAGGCTGCTGATGACGGGGTCCCGGTACCGCGTCCAAGCCCTCAGGTCCCGCAGTACCTAGAGATGAGGTACAAACCAATAATCAATAATCTATTCTACGCCAAAAAGGGATGCAACACACATCCACACCTAAACTCAGTCTCCGTCTCTACTCTCAGGGACAATACACTAGGGGGTTGACCACAGTTGACTATCGGTACACTGGTCAAATCAACTAATCATCAGTACCATATCATCAAGCCATCCTCAAAACACAGTTTGTGATTTTAATTTCTTCGTTTAAATATCGTTGTTACCAATCACCAGGTGCCTCCCTAAGTCAATCACCTTAAATTTTTCAGTTCTAAATTTACCGATCACACTAGTCCTCAATCAGTCATTTACCTACTATCCTTAGTACTCATACATTTAAATTGAGCATTTACACTACACATAAATCCTTCATCAATTTAATTCTCATTAAATAAGTTAGCATTTACCACCACGAAATATATCCCGCTCCTTTATTTAACGATCAAAACCTAAATCTCCATAAGCCGATATCCAAAATAAATTAATTTAATTCATGTTGAAGACAAACCCTAACCTACGTTCCTATCAATAGATACCTCCAAAACATCAAGGTGTATATACTCAAATGTAATAACCCTAAGATTTTCTATGCATCTATAAACCCTACTCTCCAAGTCCAGCCTCTTAAACCCTAATCACCCATTAACAACTACACAACACTAAAACAACACAACACAAATCTAACACAACTCTAGCAAAATTACAATACCATACATAACACTAATCCTAACAACACACCACATTATAATAAATCAATATTGAGGGGGAAGAGTCGATACCTCTACGAGGCTCGCTGGTCGGAGTTGATGGCCAGAGTAGGGTAATGCTCGGTGGCAGGGAACACCGAGGGTGGTGGAGATGGAAGTGTATTGGTGGTGGTGTTGATGGTGGTAGGGGTGGTGATGGTGGTGGAATCTAATGGTGATGAAAGGAGCTGGACAGGGAGAAGGCAGGAGTCGAGGGCGGTCAGTCGCCGGAGTGCGGGGGGGATCAGCCGTGGGGTAGCTCGAGCGATGGGGGAGTGCACAGGCCTGAGGGGAGCTCTGCACAGCCGGCGGAAAACTCTGCACAGCGCTGCCGGAGGGGTCGCTGTACTGCTGGGGGGTCGGCCGGCAGCTCCAGCGGCCGGAGATGCTGCCGAGGAGCCTCCGTGGCTGCCGGTCGAGCACAGGCCGCGGTGGAAGTCTACATCGCCGGAGTGTCACGATGGAAGAGACTGGCCGTGGGGGTGAAGCTGGGATGCCAGAGAGGTGGTACGGCCTCGTCGGAGCAGTGCAGCCGCGGGGAGACACAGCAGGCCGGGGGGAGGTCGATTCATGGCTGGAGAGGCTCGACCTCGAGCTGCTGAGTCGAGGTCAGCCGCGGGCGGGGCCGACTGCAATGTCGGAGCGGTCAGTCCTTCAGCATCAGCCGTGGGGTGACGCCGGGTGCGGGGGAGGATCAGGTCGGAGTTGAGCTGCAGCAGCGTGGTGGTTGTAGGCTCGGTTGACCAGAGCTGGAAGCCGCTGGCCGGAAAAATCAGTTCTCCAAGGAAGGAGATGAGGTAGTGAAGAAGGAGAAGAAGAAAGGAATGGGAGAAGAAGAATGTCCAGGAAGAAGAAGAAGAATGGAATGAGAAATTTATTGGCATATAGTAATTAATGGAGGAGAAGAGAGAGAGAGAGAGAGAAGAGTTCCTAGGGATTAGGGCCGGTGGGTTTGTGTGTTAAGGGTGGGTGAGGAGTTACTTTATAGGGGGATGTGTGGGGTAGATGGGTGGTTGAGATCATTCCATAAAAAATGTATGGATAGGATTTAATATGGATAGGATGAGGTTTCTTCATGAGGGAATTGGGATTGAGATTGGGATTGGGACCCCATTTTGGGACCCTACAAATAATCATGACCAATGAGGTGTTGCCAACAATTCGCAAATTGCAAATAAGCCTCCGTAAATTCGAGAATTTGCATGGACACATGAAATGACGTAAAAATTACGGAGAAATATATATTTAAAAAATTGTAATAGTGAGGGGGTGTTGCGCGTTAGGCGCGGGTCTAATTTGAAGGGCATTGGGATTGATTTAATATTAGAATTTACAGAGTTGGTAAATTCTGATTTAATTAACGATAACGCGTCCCGCGAATTTAATTTAATTGGGGCCCGCGGGGTCAAAATTTGGAAACATCGCAAAGGTCAAAAATGGTAGGGGCTTGGAGTCAGTCTTGGACCCTTTAGTTGGTCCGGCTCAACGGGTTAAGTTGGTATCTCAAAATTGAGGGTAACGACACAGGTGTCCGACACAAAATTTAATTATGGGATTTCGGTTACAGAAAATTGTGCAATTAATTCAGAGCACCACGAAAATCTGATTTTTGAGAGACGAAAAGTCCAGTGCCTAATTTGGCGAGTCAAGCCAGAAGTATAAAAGTCCGGTTGAATTTATGGGCTGATATTGGGCCCCGAATAATTAAACTATGATAGGGCGCGCCAAGGGTTTTAATTAAATTAAATAAAATCATAGGCAAACTCAACTCTACTCTAAACCCCATCATCTTCTGAAAATTCCAAAAAATTTCCCAGTCCAAACCCGACTATCTATAGAATTAATCGAGGGGTTTTACATTCTTCCCAACTTAGAAAAATTTTGTCCCCGAAATTAAAAGTAAAGCACGAGAATAGCTAAGCGAATTTTTAAAACAACTAGTAATCAAAAGCCGTACGTAAATTCGTATTTGCTCCTCCAATAAGTACGGGAACCGCTGTCGGATAGAATCCTCGCGCTCCCATGTAGACTCGTCTGGTGAATGGTGTTTCCAGGCAACCCTGACCAGTCGAATTGTCTGCCCTCTCAAAGTCTTCTCGCTGTGATCGAGAATCTCAACTGGTTGCTCTATGTAAGACAGACTGGGCCCGACTGTCATCTCCGAATAATCAAGCATGTAGCTAGGGTCTGCGTCATATCTCCTCAGCTGCGATACGTGAAACACGTTATGCACTCCTTCTAATGATGGAGGCAATGCAAGACGGTAAGCCACTTCGCTAACTCGTTCCAAGCTGTCAAACGGTCCGATGTACCTCGGATTCAGCTTGCCTCTACCTCCGAATCTGATGGTACCATGAGTAGGCGATATCCTCAAAAATACATGGTCACCCTCCTTGAACTCCAATGGCCTACGGTACGCATCTGCCCAATGTTTATGTCTGTCCCGTGCTGCACGCAGGTGGCTCCGAATCTGCTTGGCCTTCTCTACTGTCTGTGTCACTAACTCAGGACCAAGCATCTGACGCTCTCCCACGTCACTCCAACAAACTGGCGACCTGCATTTCCTGCCGTACAGTGCCTCATAAGGTGCCATCTGTATGTTAGCTTGGTAGCTGTTATTGTAGGAGAATTTCACCAAGTGTAGGTGGTCCTCTCAAAATCCTCCAAATCAATCATGCATATCCTCTAATATCTGTATCGTATGCTCTGACTGGCCATCAGTCTGTGGATGATATGCAGTGTTAAACTTTAAGACGAGTTCCTAGGCTCTCTTGCATACTACACCAAATTGTGACATGAATCTGGAATCACGATCTGATACGATGCTGACAGGCACTCCATGTAGTCGTACTATCTACCTCATATATATGTCAGCTAAAATCTCCCTGGACTGCCCAACTCTGAAGGGCAGAAAATGTGCAGACTTGGTGAGTCTGTCTATGACAACCCAAATTGCGTCCTTCCCGCTAAGGCTTCGCGGGAATCCTGCGATGAAGTCCATGGCAATGCGTTCCCACTTCCACTCGAGAATTGTAAGCGCTGCAGTTCTCTGATATTCAGCCTTGACTCGTTGACATACCAAGCACCACGCCTCAAATCTTGCAATCTCTCTCTTCATCCCATGCTACCAGAAATGTTGCTTCAACTCTCGGTACATCTTCGTACCCCCGGGATGAAATAGAATAATCGAGCTATGAGCCTCGGTCATCAACTCTTGGCGTAGCTTGCCACTCGGAACGTATAGGCGATCTCCACACCTCAATGTTCCGTCTTCATGAATCTTGAATCTCGTTTGCATGCCGGCCTCTGTCCTTTCTCGCAGTCGTCTAAATCTCGTGTCCGTAGGCAATGCTGCCTTGACCCTCTCAACCAAGTAGACTGAACCTCGAGCTGCTGAGTCGAGGTCAGCCGCGGACGGGACCGACTGCAATGTCGGAGCGGTCAGTCCTTCAGCATCAGCCGTGGGGTGACGCCGAGTGCGGGGGAGGATCAGGTCGGAGTTGAGCTGCAGCAGCGTGGTGGTTGTAGGCTCGGTTGGCCAGAGCTGGAAGCCGCTGGCCGGAAAAATCAGTTCTCCAAGGAAGGAGATGAGGTAGTGAAGAAGGAGAAGAAGAAAGGAATGGGAGAAGAAGAATGTCCAGGAAGAAGAAGAAGAATGGAATGAGAAATTTATTGGCATGTAGTAATTAATGAAGGAGGAGAGAGAGAGAGAAGAGTTCCTAGGGATTAGGGCTGGTGGGTTTGTGTGTTGAGGGTGGGTGGGGAGTTACTTTATAGGGGGATGTGTGGGGTAGATGGGTGGTTGAGATCATTCCATGAAAAATGGATGGATAGGATTTAATATGGATAGGATGAGGTTTCTTTATGAGGGAATTAGGATTAAGATTAGGATTGGGACCCCATTTTGGGACCCTACAAATAATCATGACCAATGAGGTGTTGCCAACAATTCGCAAATTGCAAATAAGCCCCCGTAAATTCGGGAATTTGCATGGACACATGAAATGACATAAAAATTACGGAGAAAGATATATTTAAAAAATTGTAATGGTGAGGGGGTGTTGCGCGTTAGGCGCGGGTCTAATTTGAAGGGCATTGGGATTGATTTAATATTAGAATTTACAGAGTTGGTAAATTCTGATTTAATTAACGATAACGCGTCCCGCGAATTTAATTTAATTGGGGCCCGCGGGGTCAAAATTTAGAAACGGCGCAAAGGTCAAAAATGGTGGGAGCTTGGAGTCAGTCTTGGACCCTTTAGTTGGTCCGGCTCAACGGGTTAAGTTGGTATCTCAAAATTGAGGGTAACGACACAGGTGTCCGACACGGAATTTAATTATGGGATTTCGGTTACAGAAAATTGTGCAATTAATTCAGAGCACCACAAAAATCTGATTTTTGAGAGACGAAAAGTCCAGTGCCTAATTTGGCGAGTCAAGTCAGAAGTACAAAAGTCCGGTGGAATTTATGGGCTGATATTGGGTCCCGAATAATTAAACTATGATAGGGCGCGCCAAGGGTTTTAATTAAATTAAATAAAATCATAGGCAAACTTAACTCTACTCTAAACCCCATCATCTTCTGAAAATTCCAAAAAATTTCCCAGTCCAAACCCGACTATCTATAGAATTAATCGAGGGGTTTTACAGTGATGCTTTAACCAAATCCTCTGCATTAAATGCCGAGATCCGCCATCATACTGTGGGACGCGTCTCGAGGGGCCTGCCATCGTTTCCAGCCGTCGTCTGGGTAGCCGTGCAGCACTTTTTGTCAGGAGTCAGAGGTCAGATTCACTGCGTGACTTGACAGGTTTATTTCGGGAAAGACGAAGCATTCCTCGTACGCATTAACGCTGCTTTGAGAGCGGTTGAGTTTTATGCCATGGAGGCGATGAAGAACTCTGTTTTACGCTGGAGCGGCCTGGACGTACTGCACTTACGCGGATGGTCCTTTGAGCTTATACTTCATGCCGTGTTTTAGCGGAGAAAGCTCTGTTGCACGCTTGATGGCTCTGAAGGCCTCCGTTTACGCTGCTCTACATCAAGAGGCTGCGTAGCTCTTCCCAGCGTATTTTTTATGCTTCTACACCAGTCTTGCCCCAAACACCAAACGTACTGCAGGCCATAAGATGTTACGATGAATGCGATCTGCAGATGCGATGCCAAGTACTACCAATCGACGTAGCCATACAGAGAGGAGGCCAGCCAGTTGAGCTTCCCTTGACAGAGGCTTGCGATAATGCGTCATATAATTGTAGGCTTTAGTGCCTGCAGGATAACTTTCTATCTCCTTATCGAGAACTTGATCTGAAGCCCCAGCGTCTTCAATAGGGTCATCGACTATTTGAGCATTAAGCATGCTCAGAAAGTTCAAAGGCTTATCCCTACTATCCATAACTTTGTCTGGCTTAACATCTCTGGCCTGATGAAAGAAGAGGTAGGACGCCCATTTTTTGGTATGAGCCAAATCAGAGGGCTCATTGTAGAAGGTGGTGCAAGCAAGGTAGTGGCACATCAGCTCCTGATACACTGCCACTACCCGAGGGTTTGTATCCCTCAGCTCCCTATTTGTGGGAACATACTCTTCATAAGGAGTATCCCCCATTGGCAGCCTTGAAATCTCTACCATCTCATGAAGGGCCAATCCCAACTCCCCTAGCGGAGTGGCAAAAGTCCCAGTGAGCGAGATATACCGCTCCATCAAAGCCAAAAACAGGTTGGGGTTGAGAGGTAACCCAACACTGGTAGCATTCACAGTCGCGAACAGACCAATGCTCTCCAGCTCTGTCTGAAAATGCTTCAGGGCCCAAGCAGTTAAACGAGCCCATCGAAGATTTCCGGGGCTAAGCCACCCGCTGGTCCAAGGATTAACCTTGGGGTATACTCCTCCCTGCCCCATGAAGTCATTGCAAAAAGTTGATATTTAAACCGGCTGGAGTAGTGTAGTGTCTTCACTCGGGACACTGCCCGGCTGTAATCCCCTGAAAGGCATAATAGGACCTGAAGGACGGCTCACAAATAATCCTCGGTCTGATCCTTTCTGATAAAATATCTTCCCCGACTGGCCGTAAAGATCAGGGGTCAGGGTCCATGACATCTTCTTGGGATGCGTGGCATGGAAGAATGCCGAGATAGGGTAATCTCTCGGCATCCTGGGCAGGTACATGACCATGCCCGCAGCAGTAAAAACCTATTTTTCCTTCTTGGGCTTCGTTTGGGATTGTTTATCAATCATATCCCCGAATAGGAAAGCTGGTTTTATATATTTGTCCCCATCTATATTCGTCAGGGGCTCCCCGCTGATCATACTCAACAGTATTCGTTCTTCTTGAGACGATATCATAATTTTCCTTCCTTCAGGATACTGGGTTCCAGAAATAGGGACTGTCACATGGGATAAATCCTCCAGATAATTGGAGTTCAGCATCCCAGCAGCAGAACCCATGTCACTACCACATTCCAGGTAAGGGCATTTGTGTAATTTCACTATTTGAATAATTATGAATTTAATTAATCTGCTGAGTTTTATAAACTATTTATATATTGTTAGTGATATTGGATTTAGGTCAAACCCTAGAACTCATTAGGACAAACCCTAATGACTAAGCCTTAATTTGAAAACCTAATTCTAGAGAAACCCTAGAATTCAAATTTTAGGGTGAACCTCAAACTCTAGACTGACTAAACCTTAGTTAATTAGGTTCTACATGACCTAACATAGGGGGTTTAACCTAAACTATGCATTAGAAACCCTAGTTTGGTTTTAATATAAAAGGGAACCCTCTCTTCCTTCATGTAGAAAGAAGAAACCCTAGCCTCCATCAAGAAAACCATCTCCCCCACCCCAAATTCGGAATTAAAACCCTAGGATTCCATCTTCCTCCTCCAAAGCAAGGGAAGCAAGGAACTTGGGTCAAGGAACCTTGGGGAAGAAGAACTTCCATTTGGAGAACCCATCTCTAAAGGTAAAACCCTATTTTTAATTCTTTTATTGCTGTTTTCTGATGATTAATGCCCATTAGGAACCCACCCTTGCTGTTAGATTTCAATTTTAGGGTTTATACATGGAGATTTAGGAGAAACTAGGGTTTTGATTTTCCAACGAGGGTTTTCCCCAATTTCGTGAACCCTAACCCTAGGAGTTTGCATGTAGACAGAATTCACCTCCTACGTGTAGGTTAGATATTGAATTTTTTGGGTTTTGTTTTGGGTTTTCAGGAGTTCTTAGTGTAGTTTTTGTTTTGCACATTATATGTTGGATGAAATGCTTCACAGGAGGAATTACCCATCTAATCTACTCTGCATCACCCAATTTGATGAGTGTTTATATATATATCTATGTATGTAGTTGTGTGTGTGATTTGTAGAGGGAATACATCGATGGGAAGAATCCCTGTGCACAGTCGGGGTCTTTTACTGTGCTGTGCGCACTGTGGGGGATCTTCCCTGTGCATAGTCGGGTTGGGTGTATCTGGGCATGTGTGAGGCATGTGTGTCTGTGAGAATTCTGTGCAGTATGTGTAGTGATCAGTGTCAGGATTTTATGTATCAGAAATACATGTGAGATTAGTGCCTGTGTACCTGTAAGTGAGTTAATGTGTGAGTGTCCCAGATTTCAGTTGTATTTGTGAGAATGAGTAAACAGTAGGTCTGTATTAGATAAGTGTGTTTCTGAGTGATACTGTGTAGTGAGAACTTATGTGTATGAGTTGAGAATTAGAGTATCAATGAACAACAGTGTGTTATCTGTGTGTTTTAAATATCTGTGTGTGTCTGAGTGCAAGGAGGATTCTGTGTAGTGTAGGTAATTAAATTCTGTAGGTGTGCAGGATTCAGTTGGGAGTAATGCAGTGAACCTTTGTGTAAATGTTTACTTGTGTGTAGGTGAACTGTGTTATACCTATGTGTATGTATCAGTAATCTATAAATTTCAGTGTGTGCAGAATACACCTAATATGAGAGTAGGTGTATCAGAACCTAAGTGTCTCAGTGTATATCTGTATGTGTGTGACTTGTGTGTCTTGTATCAGTGTGTCTAAGTATTAAGTATATGCCAGTGTGAGTGCCGTGTGTCACTGTGAACTTATATATGTCTGTGTATACCAGTGCCTGTATGTGAGTCTTAACAAGTTCAGACTATGAGAACTGTGTGTATCTGCAAGTATCATTGTGTGAACCTGTGTAATTGTGCAGATACTGCATGTGTGTGTGTGGATCTGTGTGAGTATCTGAGTGTCTACCTGTGTGTGAGAAGTGTAGGTCTGTGTGTATGTGTCTGATATCTGTGTGTGGGTGTGTCAACCTGGGAAGTGAGGTATATGTGTGTAGGTGTAGTTATGTGCCAGTGTATCAGGGTCTAACTTGTACAGTGAGTTGAGTTTGGGTTAAGTATTGACAGTAAGATACCTGTAGACACTTGGGTTTCAGGTTTGGAGTAAGTATAATACTGATATACATTATATTAGTACAGTGAAGAGTTTTATTGGACATTAATAGGCTTGAGTGTATTGCTGCATTAGGCTGCAGTAGCAAGAAATATCAGCTGCTATTAAAACCCAAGCAGTAGATTAGCAACAGTAGGCAAACATGACACTTGCAACATGGCAGAGGTACAGGTATGGAGAATTACCTGGGTGCTAGTGTGAACTTGTACACTGTGCCTTGCGTGCAAGTAGATAGTTGGGTTAAGAATGTGTTATGAGAATGCAGTATTAGGACTGATATCATTATCAGTAGGATGGACATTGACTTATACCAAAAGTATCAATCGTGTTGAAGGTCAGAGTGATAGATGAGTTGAGGAGTAGTGCTAAGGTGCATGGGTTTTGAGTCTAAGTTTGGCAAGGTAATAGCTAACGTATTAGAAGTTGGTGATGTTAGTCAGTGGGGCATGGAGTCAGTTGGTATCCTAAGATATCATAGATGCTAGGTAAGGATTTGGTGCTTAGGTATTAACTTAATACCTATGTATAAGAGTTATATATACTAGAGTAAACAAATATAAGCTAGGGTAATTTTAGTATGAGCAATGATTAGTTAGTATAGGACTATTATTAACTAGTAAACCTTAGTATGACCTAGAAACCTCGTATTAATTAGTTAATCATGCTCATTCCCTTAATTCATTATTTAACATTGATATCTTATATATAGGTCATTGTGATCCCACTTTGGACTTTGATCCTCACACTTTGCTCAGGACCACAGGCGAGTACATTCTCTGACAATTTTTATTGTTGATTATTTCTATAATTCAGTTGTATTACATACTTGATTCCGACACTATGGATACACGGGTTAGCACCCTAGATCCCCATCATGAGGAGTCGTGATTGGAATCCATCGTGCTAGCTGGGGGATGGGGAACTATTAGTAGATTATGTGATCATATCCAGACCTTTACATGCATCATAGCTCACCCCACTTCTCACGTCGGGTGCGGCCTGACCATTTACATGCATCATAGCTGTTATATATGATTAACCTGACCACTACATGCATCATAGCTAACTATATGGTTAGCCTGACCTACAAGAATCATAGTTCATCATATATAACCAGCCTGATCAAGTCCCAAGCCGATCACATAATAAACTGATAATTCAAACACTTAGCTAGATGTCTATTTTATTCAGATTCACTTGTTCTAGCATTCACTGTCTATTGTTCATTGCTAGATGCTCTGTTGCCTATTTCCATTTTCTCCAGTACTTTACATTTCCAGTATTTATTTTCATCTTGTATTTCTTACACTGTTTATAGTCTTTGTCAATTTAATGAAACTGCTGTTAGTGCTTGTGCTTCGCTCCAATCCTGACTGGATAACATTTTTCAGAGGACCTGGAGAGCTTGTGCCCCACTCATTACGGCCCAGGATTAGAGGGAGATTTTACTCCAGAAACCCCAGAGGAGTTGCCTAGCCTAGAGGAGATTTTACCTGGCTGTTCTTAGATTATTTTTCTGCATTTATTGTTTTAGACTGAGACTGAGTTGTATTTATTATTTTGTGACTTGTGAGGTCATCTAGACTCCAGATTTGAGTTGGACTTATTGTGGTTGGTTTTTAATAGAACTTTTTTCTATTCTCATCGTGCCATTATTTCTATTAGCTTGTGATTGAGTATATCATAGAACTATGGATTATTTATCATTGTCCTCCGTGCGAAGTTGAGACTATTGACAGGATATATTATATGTTGAGACCTAGACAGCGTTCTACCGCCGATGCTGCGGCGTAGGCTGGACGTACCCACGACTCATGCCCAAATTTCGGGTGCGGGTCGTGAAATATTTTAGTGGTGGCCCATGCAGGTCCAGTCAATAGATTCGCATTAGAGCGATATCGTAGTGGTGCTCGCTTAGAGTATTACTACGAGCCTGTTTTAGGAAATAGGAATTAGGCCGAGGATATGCTAAATCACAATTAGGGAATTCTGATTCTTATGATACTACTCTTAATGATTTTTTCCCTTAGAAATTTACTGTCCTTCCTTGATGATATCGTATCTATTGCCTTAATTAAATCTTTCGATCTGTCTTCAGGATGCCGCCGAGGAGGTCCCAGAGACTCAGAGCAGCAGATTCAGAGAGGTCTGCCACCTCTCGCCCTGCCGGACAGACATCCGCAGCACCTCCTACATCTCCAGTACATGTGGGAGTGTCTGCAGCATTCGGGGGTCCTCCACCACCTGTTCAGAGGGTCCCCACAGCTACGACGGGGCCTCTACCACCACCACCACCAGTTCAGCATCCAGGAGGTGTGCCCGTCGATGGGGCACAGATGTTCGCCTTGATTCAGGGCATGGTCGATGCCCAGAGGACGTCGGCAGAGGCCCAGAGAGTGCAGGCTGAGGCACATCAGGCTCAGACAGAGATGATGAGGGTAAACATGGAGAATGCTTATCAAGTGGCTCTCCAGGCTGTGGAGAGAGTTACTCAGCAGCAGCAGCGTCCTGATCAGCACCACCAGAGGCCGGGCACTATTGTGGATTTCAAGAGGATGATGCCTCGGGAGTTCAAGGGGACAGAAGGGATACTCTACGCCAATGATTGGCTAGAGGACATCGAGAGGAACTTGCGCTTGGCACAGCTTCCAGAGGCCCTCCAGATCGAGGCCGCTGGCAGCCAGATGTTCGACATTGCCTTGACGTAGTTTCGTACGGAGCCGAGACTCTTGCGCAGGGGACTCACTTGGGAGGATTTCAAGGAGCTCTTCAAGGAGAAGTTCTTTCCTGATGTTGCCCTGGGAGCTTTGGAGAGTCAGTTCCATGACTTAGCCCAGGGGAGCTCGTCCGTCGATGAGTATGCCGCAGAGTTTTCCTGCCTGAGCCGCTTCGCACCGTCGATGATTAGAGATCCGGGGGACAGGGCCCGAAAGTTCAGAAAGGGGCTGGAAAGGGAGATCAAGTCTCGCACGTCGGGACGTCGCACAGCTACCTACGAGGGCATATTGATGGATGCCCAGATAGCCGAGGACGACTTGGGCCTCAGGCCCAAGAGGGGACGCGATGGTTCCGGAGGAGCAAACAGTAGTGCGGGACCGGGCAAGCGTCCACACTTTCAGCAGCAACAGCAGAGACCCTTTCAGTAGCAGCCTCAGGCACCAGCCCGAGGGCAGGTCCAGCAGCAGCAACAGAGACAGACTCAGCCCGCCATCCAGTGTGTGTACTGCGGGAAGATGGGACATACTAGAGATATCTGCAGGAAGAGATTGGGCTCATGTCTATCCTGCGGATCGACGACACACCAGCTGAAGGATTGCCCTACCATTTGTTCAGGTCAGGGTGGAGCAGCCGCCCAGAGAGGACCAGACAGGGTACCTGCCGTACCAGGAGGCCAGCAACAGAGGGCACCACTTCCACCGCAACATCAGAAGTTTGCCCAGCACCAGCAGCAGAGAGGCATACCCCAGGGGCGAGCGTACGCCATGGCAGTCGAGGAGATCGAGCCAGCAGGAGACTTGATCACAGGTTCGGTTCTTCTCGATTGTATTCCCGCATTTACCTTATTCGACTCTGGAGCTTCCCATAGTTTTGTGTCTGTATCTTATGCACTTCGATATCATTTAGACACAGAACCATTAGCTAGGACTTGCAAGATCATGACTGGTGGAGGTATTATCCTAGTCCATGATCACTGCAAGGACCGGAGAGTGTCAGTTGGAGGCAGAGAGTTGAGCGTGAGCTTACTCGTCATGCCACTTCCGGGGTACGATATTGTACTCAAAATGGACTGGTTGAGTAGGCATCATGCTACTATAGATTATTATAGAGGCAGAGTATTATTTAGACCACCAGAAGAGCCGAAGTTTGAGGTCGTCAGGGGAGCAGCGGAACAGAGGAGGAGCGCATTTTGCGTAGCCGGGGCGGAAGAAGAGGAGTTGCCACATCCTCTGATAGCGGAGTTCCTGGATGTATTTCCAGAGGAGTTGCCAGGCTTGCCGCCAGACAGAGATGTTGAATTCTCTATAGACTTAGTTCCAGGAGCGGAGCCCATTTCACAACATGTCTATAGAGTCAACAACAGCGAGCTGGCAGAACTGAAGAAGCAAGTCGAGGAGCTGCAGGACAAAGGCTTCATCAAATCCAGTTCATCACCATGGGGAGCTCCGGTATTGTTCGTACCGAAGAAGGACGGCACGGTGCGCATGTGCATTAATTATAGAGCTTTGAACAATATCACTATCAAGAACAAGTACCCGCTGCCGAGGATAGATGATCTTTTCGATCAGTTGAGCGGGGCGAGGGTGTTTTCAAAGATAGATTTGAGGTCAGGCTATCACCAGGTGAAGGTGAAAAGAGAAGACACGCCGAAGACAGCTTTTCGGACCAGATACAGCCAGTTTGAGTTCATGGTGATGCCATTTGGTTTAACCAATGCACCGGCAGTATTCATGAATCTGATGAACAAGGTGTTCCACCAGTACCTTGACAAGTTCGTAGTGGTATTCATCGACGATATTCTTGTATATTCCAAGACCCCGGAGGAGCACGAAGAGCACCTGAGGTTGGTCTTAGAGACTCTCAGGAGGGAGAAGCTGTACGGGAAACTCTCTAAGTGTGAATTCTTCCTTGACAAGGTCAAATTTCTTGGGCATGTGGTATCGGGTGACGGAATCTCGGTTAACCCGCAGAAGATCGAGGCAGTGGAGTCGTGGGCTACCCCCAGTTCGGTAGCTGAGATCAGGAGTTTTCTCGGGCTAGCAGGATACTACAGGAGGTTTGTGCAAGACTTCTCCAAGATTGCAGCGCCGATGACCAGACTGACTAGGAAGGATGTGGATTTTGTCTGGATGGAGGAGTGCCAGGCTGTATTTGATGAGCTGAAGAAGAGGTTGACGACAGCTCCAGTTTTGACGTTACCAGCAGGAACAGGTGGTTTTACCATCTACAGTGATGCTTCAGGGAAAGATTTGGGATGTGTTCTTCAACAGCACGGAAAGGTGATTGCCTATGCTTCCAGGCAGTTACGCCCTCATGAAGAGAACTATCCCACCCACGATTTGGAGTTGGCAACAGTTATCTTCGCTCTAAAGCTGTGGAAATATTACCTGTACGGAGAGCGTGTGGAGATTTTCACAGACCACAAGAGCTTGAAGTACGTATTCACACAGAAGGAGCTGAACATGAGGCAGAGGAGGTGGTTAGAGTTGATGAAGGACTTTGACATCTCATTGTAGTACCACCCAGGAAAGGCCAACATAGTCGCCGATGCCTTGAGCAGGTATCCGATGGCTATATACTTGACGACAGATAGACATTTGTTGGCTGATTTGGAGAGCTTGGAGATTGAAGTGTTAGTTCCCGGTACTGAGATTCAGATGTGGGGATTGCAGATACAGTCCGAGCTGATGGACAGGATCAGAGCTGCACAGTTTGATGATGAGGCTCTGAGGAGTATCAGAGCACAAGTTCAGACAGGATTGTCGGACGACTTTACTATCGCAGATGATGGTTCCTTACGGCACGGCACAAGGATGTGTGTGCCGAGCGAAGAGCTGCGCGAGAAGGTTTTGCAGGAAGCACACCGCTCTCAGTACTCGATGCATCCCGGTGCCAACAAGATGTATCGAGACTTGAGGGAGCACGTATGGTGGTATGGAATAAAGCGCGAGGTAGCACGCTTCGTATCCCGGTGTCTAGTGTGCCAGCAGGTAAAGGCAGACCGGCAGAGGCTAGGTGGTTTGCTTCAACCTTTACCGATTTCAGAGTGGAAATGGGAGCACGTGACCATGGATTTCGTTTCAGGGCTTCCACGTTCTCCGGGAGGGAAGGACGCGATTTGGGTCATCGTGGACAGGTTGACCAAATCAGCCCATTTCTTACCCTTCAAGGTGGGCACTTCGACAGAGAGGCTAGCAGAGATGTACGTGCGTCAGATCGTTAGACTTCATGGAGTTCCTGTAAGCATCGTCTCAGATCGGGATAGTCGCTTTACTTCCCACTTCTGGAGGAGTTTGTAGGCTAGCTTGGGCACTCAGCTCAAGTTCAGTACCGTATATCACCCCCAGACAGACGGGCAGTCTGAACGGACTATTCAGACTCTCGAGGATATGCTACGCACTTGCGTTCTAGATCTCAGAGGTTCTTAGGAGGATCATCTGCACCTGGTAGAGTTCGCTTACAACAACAGCTATCAGGCCAGCATCGAGATATCACCATTTGAGGCTCTTTATGGACGAAGGTGTCGTACACCGTTATCTTGGGACGACGTTAGAGAGAGAGCCTTACTAGGACCAGAAATGGTCGTGGATGCAGCAGAAAAGGTAAAACTCATCAGAGACAGACTTCGAGTGGCGCAGGACAGACAGCGGCATTGGGCCGACAGCCACCGTAGACCCCTTGAGTTTCAGGTATAGATTGTTATTTTTCTGGTTTGTGTTGTTTGTTTAGACTGCGTGTTGAGACTGTTTTGTTTTAGGTTGGCGATCTAGTATTCCTACGGATTTCTCTGACGCGTGGCACGATTCGTTTTGGTCAAGACGGGAAGCTTAGCCCACGCTACATCGGACCCTTTGGCATTCTTGCGAGGGTAGGTGCAGTGGCGTATAGACTGGACTTGCCGCCTCCATTAGAGGGAGTGCATGATGTGTTCCATGTGTCGCAGCTAAGACGGTACATGGCAGACCCTAGTCACGTACTTGACCACTCGGAGATTGAGGTTGGTCCGACGCTCAGCTATCCCGAGCAGCCCGTAGAGATCTTGGACCGCAGAGAGAAGGTATTGCGGAACCAAACTATTCCTTTGGTTCGTGTTGCATGGAGACATCACTCTCCAGGGGAGTCGACCTGGGAGAGAGAGGACGAAATGCGCGAGCAATACCCGTATCTCTTCTAGACTTGAGGTATATTTCTTTTCTGATCTCATTCTTGTTCTAGTTCAGTCCAATTTCGAGGACGAAATTTCTTTTAGGAGGGTAGACTTGTCACTACCACATTCCAGGTAAGGGCATTTGTATAATTTCACTATTTGAATAATTATGAATTTAATTAATCTGCTGAGTTTTATAAACTATTTATATATTGTTAGTGATATTGGATTTAGGTCAAACCCTAGAACTCATTAGGACAAACCCTAATGACTAAGCCCTAATTTGAAAATCTAATTCTAGAGAAACCCTAGAATTCAAATTTTAGGGTGAACCCTCAAACTCTAGACTGACTAAACCTTAGTTAATTAGGTTCTACATGACCTAACATAGGGGGTTTAACCTAAACTATGCATTAGAAACCCTAGTTTGGTTTTAATATAAAAGGGAACCCTCTCTTCCTTCATGTAGAAAGAAGAAACCCTAGCCTCCATCAAGAAAACCATCTCCTCCACCCCAAATTCGGAATTAAAACCCTAGGATTCCATCTTCCTCCTCTAAAGCAAGGGAAGCAAGGAACTTGGGTCAAGGAACCTTGGGGAAGAAGAACTTCCATTTGGAGAACCCATCTCTATAGGTAAAACCCTATTTTTAATTCTTTTATATCTGTTTTCTGATGATTAATGCCCATTAGGAACCCACCCTTGCTGTTAGATTTCGATTTTAGGGTTTATACATGGAGATTTAGGAGAAACTAGGGTTTTGGTGTTCCAACGAGGGTTTTCCCCAATTTCGTGAACTCTAACCCTAGGGGTTTGCATGTAGACTGAATTCACCTCCTACGTGTAGGTTAGATATTGATTTTTTTGGGTTTTGTTTTAGGTTTTTAGGAGTTCTTAGTGTGGTTTTTGTTTTGCACATTATATGTTGGATGAAATGCTTCACAGGAGGAATTACCCATCTAATCTACTCTGCATCACCCAATTTGATGAGTGTTTATATATATATCTATGTATGTAGTTGTGTGTGTGATTTGTAGAGGGAATACATCGATGGGAAGAATCCCTGTGCACAGTCAGGGTCTTTTACTGTGCTGTGCGCACTGTGGGGGATCTTCCCTGTGCATAGTCGGGTTGGGTGTATCTGGGCATGTGTGAGGCATGTGTGCCTGTGAGAATTCTGTGCAGTATGTGTAGTGATCAGTGTCAGGATTTTATGTATCAGAAATACATGTGAGATTAGTGCCTGTGTACCTGTAAGTGAGTTAATGTGTGAGTGTCCCAGATTTCAGTTGTATTTATGAGAATGAGTAAACAGTAGGTATGTATTAGATAACTGTGTTTCTGAGTGATACTGTGTAGTGAGGACTTATGTGTATGAGTTGAGAATTAGAGTATCAATGAACAACAGTGTGTTATCTGTGTGTTTTAAATATCTGTGTGTGTCTGAGTGCAAGGAGGATTCTGTGTAGTGTAGGTAATTAAATTCTGTAGGTGTGCAGGATTCAGTTGGGAGTAATGCAGTGAACCTTTGTGTAAATGTTTACCTGTGTGTAGGTGAACTGTGTTATACCTATGTGTATGTATCAGTAATCTATAAATTTCAGTGTGTGCAGAATACACCTGATATGAGAGTAGGTGTATCAGAACCTAAGTGTCTCAGTGTATATCTGTATGTGTGTGACTTGTGTGTCTTGTATTAGTGTGTCTAAGTATAAAGTGTGTGCCAGTATGAGTGCCGTGTGTCACTGTGAACTTATATGTGTCTGTGTATACCAATGCCTGTATGTGAGTCTTAACAAGTTCAGACTATGAGAACTGTGTGTATCTGCAAGTATCATTGTGTGAACCTGTGTAACTGTGCAGATACTGCATATGTGTGTGTGGATCTGTGTGAGTATCTGAGTGTCTACCTGTGTGTGAGAAGTGTAGGTCTGTGTGTATGTGTCTGATATCTGTGTGTGGGTGTGTCAACCTGGGAAGTGAGGTATATGTGTGTAGGTGTAGTTATGTGCCAGTGTATCAGTGTCTAACTTGTACAGTGAGTTGAGTTTGGGTTAAGTATTGACAGTAAGATACCTGTAGACACTTGGGTTTCAGGTTTGGAGTAAGTATAATACTGATATACATTATATTAGTGCAGTAAAGAGTTTTATTGGACATTAATAGGCTTGAGTGTATTGCTGCATTAGGCTGCAGTAGCAAGAAATATCAGCTGCTATTAAAACCCAAGCAGTAGATTAGCAACAGTAGGCAAACATGACACTTGCAACATGGCAGAGGTACAGGTATGGAGAATTACCTGGGTGCTAGTGTGAACTTGTACACTGTGCCTTGCGTGCAAGTAGATAGTTGGGTTAAGAATGTGTTATGAGAATGCAGTATTAGGACTGATATCATTATCAGTAGGATGGACATTGACTTATACCAAAAGTATCAATCGTGTTGAAGGTCAAAGTGATAGATGAGTTGAGGAGTAGTGCTAAGGTGCATGGGTTTTGAGTCTATGTTTGGCAAGGTAATAGCTAACGTATTAGAAGTTGGTGATGTTAGTCAGTGGGGCATGGAGTCAGTTGGTATCCTAAGATATCATAGATGCTAGGTAAGGATTTGGTGCTTAGGTATTAACTTAATACCTATGTATAAGAGTTATATATACTAGAGTAAACAAATATAAGCTAGGGTAATTTTAGTATGAGCAATGATTAGTTAGTATAGGACTATTATTAACTAGTAAACCTTAGTATGACCTAGAAACCTCGTATTAATTAGTTAATCATGCTCATTCCCTTAATTTATTATTTAACATTGATATCTTATATATAGGTCATTGTGATCCCACTTTGGACTTTGATCCTCACACTTTGCTCAGGACCACAGGCGAGTACATTCTCTGACAGTTTTCATTGTTGATTATTTCTATAATTTAGTTGTATTATATACTTGATTCCGACACTATGGATACACGAGTTAGCACCCTAGATCCCCATCATGAGGAGTCGTGATTGGAATCCATCGTGCTAGCTGGGGGATGGGGAACTATTAGTAGATTATGTGATCATATCTAGACCTTTACATGCATCATAGCTCACCCCACTTCTCACGTCGGGTGCGGCCTGACCATTTACATGCATCATAGCTGTTATATATGATTAACCTGACCACTACATGCATCATAGCTAACTATATGGTTAGCCTGACCTACAAGAATCATAGTTAATCATATATAACCAGCCTGATCAAGTCCCAAGCCGATCACATAATAAACTGATAATTCAAACACTTAGCTAGATGTCTATTTTATTCAGATTCACTTGTTCTAGCATTCACTGTCTATTGTTCATTGCTAGATGCTCTGTTGCCTATTTCTATTTTCTCCAGTACTTTACATTTTCAGCATTTATTTCCATCTTGTATTTCTTACACTGTTTATAGTCTTTGTCAATTTAATAAAACTGCTGTTAGTGCTTGTGCTTCGCTCCAATCCTGACTGGATAACATTTTTCAGAGGACCTGGAGAGCTTGTGCCCCACTCATTACGGCCCAGGATTAGAGGGAGATTTCACTCCAGAAACCCCAGAGGAGTTGCCTAGCCTAGAGAAGATTTTACCTGGCTGTTCTTAGATTATTTTTTTGCATTTATTGTTTTAGACTGAGACTGAGTTGTATTTATTATTTTGTGATTTGTGAGGTCATCTAGACTCCAGATTTGAGTTGGACTTATTGTGGTTGGTTTTTAATAGAACTCTTTTCTATTCTCATCGTGCCATTATTTTTATTAGCTTGTGATTGAGTATATCATAGAACTGTGGATTATTTATCATTGTCCTCCGTGCGGAGTTGAGACTATTGACAGGATATATTATATGTTGAGACCTAGACAGCGTTCTACCGCCGATGCTGTGGCGTAGGCTGGACGTACCCACGACTCATGCCCAAATTCCGGGTGCGGGTCGTGACAATCCATCACCTCAGCCAACAGAGGGATCTGCAAATCCACTAAAAAATGCAAGAAGAACAAGTCAGTTTCTACACTAGACATTACAGTCTTGCAGCTTACGCCAAAGATCAACAGTCTGTGCATTTACGTCAAGACTGTAAAAACTTGAGTTTTTACGAACCTATTTCTGAGGCATAAAATTCAAGGTTGGCAGTATACACAAAAATCCAACAGTCTGTGTTTTTATGCCAGATTGCCAAAATCTGAGTTGTTACGCCGGAATTTTCATCCAGAGCGTAATACTCAAAGTTTGTAGTATACGCAAAATTTTGACAGTCAAAGCTTTTACGCCAGACTGCGAAAATATGGAGTTTTTATGTTGGCACATTAGGAATATGGGCGTAAATGATAAAACATCTCTGTGCATCATCTTCCTCGAAGAGGCTCTCAGCATAGAAGATGACCTAGCGCGTTCACGTACAACGTGTGTGAAGGGTTTTCTTCATTTTTTTTGTCCCAAAAGCTTTACCTATGACTCCTGGTGCACAGCTTGACGGTAGGGCACTTCGTTCAGATTGGGGTTCACTCAGCCCAATGGGAGTTGCTCGTACTTAAACAGAGGAGCGAGAAGAAGACGCAACTTTCTTTTCCTTAGAGGTGGAAGTTGGTTTCGGTGCCATGGCTAAAACTCAGAGTTCTCAAAGGAAGAGACGAAGAAGAGTTCTCAAAGAGACGAAGGTTTTTTGCAAAAGACAGATGAACGGTTTCTTCTCTCAAAGCCTTGGGGTATTTATAGAGTTCAGATAAACTCTTTAAATTCCTAACCAAATCCGATATTTAATATTCGGTTATGATTTGGGACCACGTCAGCCTATCATTTAAAAGAAGAAGATGGACGGTCAGTGGATCCAGAACTTACGCGCAGAGCAGATCTATGATTTTACGCTCAGGAGTTTTTACGCTCAAGAGACCACAAATCTACGATTTTACGCTCAAAGACTATAAGTCTATGGTTTTACGCCCGGATGCTTTTATGCTCGCTAGCTTTTACGCTCGAGAGGCTACAAACCTACGACTTTACGCTCAGATGCTACAAATCTATGATTTTACGCTCAGAAGTTTTTACGCTCAGAGGCTACAAATCTATGATTTCACACCAGAGACTATAAGTCTATGGTTTTACGCCCGGATGCTTTTATGCTCGATAGCTTTTACGCTCGAGAGGCTACAAACCTATGACTTTACGCTCAGTGGCTACAAATCTATGATTTTACGCTCGAAAGCTTTTTTTGCTCAGAAGCTACAAATCTACGATTCTACGCTCAACAACTACAGATGGCCAACCGCAAGGATTTACGCAGAAGTGTTCCTTTTGGCTACAAAATATTCCAAGTACCTAAAATATACAGAAGTCAGCATTGAAGATGACTCTTCTCCTTAGGCCATTGGAAGTTCAGCCAAAGTCTAGCCGGAATCTTTCTCAAACGTTCAAGTATGACCTGTTTGACAGCCATTTCTCGCCCTATTTCAAGGAAATTTTGGGAAATCATTCTTGAAGATGCTAGTCTGAACAAGAATTCTTCGCATCAGAGAAGTGACAGTTCAGAAATTGTATGCGACTCCTCGTCCAAAATAGCATGACAGTTCAAATATTCGACTTAAATGCTAAGCAGCTTTCTACGCGTCTTTAATTACGCGTAAAAGACGGGACGAGACCAGATACTCTTTTATCAGAGTCGGCTTAAAGTTATTCAGAAGTGCCGAAGCTGCACATATTCAGACTTCATCACAGCAAATATGGAAAATCATCAGATGCGTAAAAGAAGACAATTTTATTAATTATGATTATATATGATGGAAATCCAGTCTACAAAGGGTTTTTTATCTTCATGATTACATATGATGGAAATCCTTTTTCTACAAAGGGTTTCTCATTTTTATTTAGGATCACGCCAATAATCTGTTCTGCCAGGTTCTCGTATTGGTGGAGATCTTTTTCGTCTTTTACATCATTTAATCGGCTTCCGCGGACGATTAACAAAAAAATGATTAATGGCGGGAGGATACAGAACTGGGCATGTCTAAATTATTCAAGCCTACCCTCCATACGCCATGACAGATTGTGTTGGGGGGTTCAGACCCAACTCAATACTGGAAGACAGGTCCAGACTGCCTACCATCGTCCAGCACCATGATGGAAGAAAATACAGCTTGCAAGCTGTGTGGCCAAATGAGACCATTCCTCTCTCCTGGACGAATTGCCATATGAAATTGCTGATCATCCCGAGCAAAGAAAGCTATGATATCCTTCCATGATCCATCGTTGTAGAGGACATTTGCTCGAAGATGCCTCTTTTTATGGCTCTTTACATGCTGGAAGAACATGATCTTATTTTTCCTCAAGTCGACTCGACGAAGTTCGGCAATCATCCCTTTGTGATGAAGGAAGTATGGGAAAAATATGTTAACTCAGTCGCCCTTATATAGGCAAAGGAGATCACACCAAATTCCAATAAATCCCTAAATATTTGCCGAGAAATCAGCCTCGTGGAACGAGTCAAATTTGACTGTTTCATGCTTCATTCAAAGTGTTTCAAATTACGAGGAATTTGAAAACTTTGAAGGGGGTCTTATAGAAGCATGAAAAATACGCTAAGGAATTATAAGCGTAAAACCCTCAAACATGCAGGAAGTCGCATAAATAGAGCTCCAGCACTGGGTGGCGTAAGACATGACTTCAGAGCCATTGGCGAAACAACAGAGCTTCAACGCTATTCAGCATAAAATATAGCTCCAGAACAACCCGCGTAGTACAGTATTTCCAGACTGCTTCAGCGTAAAAAGGTTCTTACATCGCCACTTCGGCGTAAAACCTATCTACTTTTAATGCAGCGGGATATTGTACGGGGAACTCTTCGTATTCTTCGAATGAACCTGTCAGATCATGCAGTGAACCTAACCCCTGACAGAAAGTACCGCACGATGATCGAGAGGACGGCTGTAATAATAATTCTACACAGAGACCCAGACCGTCGTTTAGTGACATTTCCTTGATACAAATTGCTTTTACGCATTGAAGGAAATACGCTGCCTAGTTTTACACAGGAAGACATGATCTTTTATGCTCAGCAGGAGACAAAACGAACCGCCACGTCAAAAGCTGCTCTCCGTACAGAACTTGAGGCACGTCTCTGCAGTTAATGCGCGTGATGGGGGCAGATCTCTGCATTTAATGCATGAGATTTGGTTCTACTTTTAACGACTGGGTGAGCCATAATTATGGCTAATACGTCCACATCATCACCTCTGCATATTACGCCATCAGGCTATTTTCAGTTTTAGGAGTACGCTATACGCTATCTCCTTGAAATACGCCGACCTGGCTATTTTCAACTATAGGAGTACGCCGTATGCTATCTCCTCGAAATATGCCAACTCTGGCTATATATTTGCATTGGTGCGTGATAAGGCTATTTGGTCCAGAATACGCTCAAGACCTCAGTCAAGCAAGGATAATCGGCTGTCCTTACGCTGGCTACCTATCCATGCAGCATGAGGCTTCTATGCCTACTGGGATTTTACGCCTACTTGGCTTCTATGCCAACTTGACAGCTATTGGACTTCTATGCCTACTGGGCTTCTACGCCTACCTGGCTTCTACGCCAGTATGACAGTTATTCGGTTTCTATGCCAATCATCTCTATGCAAGGGGCAATTACCCACGTGGCTTGCATGCGGTGATCTTCGCAGTAGTTATACGCATTACCTCATAATGGGACACGCGTCACACGCAGAGTCGAGAGATCATTTAGACGTGGGTAGCAGTTATCATAACCACCGCGTAAAGAGCGCCCCACTCTCCACTGTTCAGCTTCTACGCCGACTGGACGGTTACGGCAATTGGACTCTATAAATAGAGACCTCTATTGACAAAGGTCAAGGATTGGAAGGATCGGATCGGAGAGCATCGGATCGAATTTTATTGTTGAGAGAGAAGATCCTAGAGCGCAGACAGAGGGGAGTGATTGACGACTTTGGCATCGAGCATCCAATCCCTCTTGCGATTTTTGAAACTTTTTCTTCTTCTACAGCACTTCTTCGTCATCGTGTGGTCCAAGGGACAAAGTGATCGACCGCAAATCAAACTCCTATAGCAATATTTACCCAGATTAAATTTTTGTACTTAACATCCTCGTATAGGATTAATTGTACTTCTTATTTGTAAACCAAAGAAAGAGTTTCGTACAAACCTAGTTTCATTTCTTTTGTTTATTATCAAACACTAATATTATACAAATAAGAAGTATAGCAATAATAGTATATTATCTCAATATTAATATATATATATATATATAAATATAGTATATAAACACATATATATAATAATCTGCCTAACTGTCGCTGAAAACAGTGTTGAAAAACACTGATACGCTGAAACCAAGCTTTTAGTGACAGTTCTGGCTATCACTGAAGCCGCCGTCGCTGGTGCTGTTTGGAATCTGCACTGCTGCTGCTGCTTTAGTGACGGTTTATAACTGTCACCATTCTCGCCTTCGCTGCTGCTGCATTAAGTTTTCCCGCTGCTGCTGTATTAATGACAGTGGCTGCTGTCATTAATAGCCCGCCACTGCTACAACGGCTGCTGCCGTATTAATGACAGCAGCTGCTGTCATTATACCTCCGTCGCTAAAAACCTAAAAAATATATATATAATATATATAAAACATATATATATATATATATATATATATATATATATATATATATATATATATATATATATATATATATATATATATCATCCAATTAAATATAAATATAAATATATATCTATATATATAATAACTATACACACCCTCTCCTATTATTATGTACATATTTAATATAGCAACAACACACACATACAACATATATAATAAATATACATCTATACATATATATAAATAATCATATAATAACTATAAATAATCTAATTACTTAATTAAACATACACATATATTTTATAAATATATATATATATATATATATTTATATCCCTAATGTAACCTCCGATTTCCAATTTCCAAGATAATTAGATTTTAATTTATTTTATAATATCAAGTTTTATAAAATATTTCTCCTCGAAAATTTTTATTTGATTTTGAACGATGTTTGATTATAGAAGGTAATTTAAAAAAAAAAAATCTTTTATAAAAATCTTTTTTCCTAAATGTCGCCTTCTTATAAAATAAGTAAATAAATAAATAATAATATATATATTTCTAGTTTCAAATATTTATTGGCTTGAATCATAAAATTATTGTTTTAACTAAATATTTATTTAAAAGACTAGTTGATAAAATAAAATAGATTTTTATTTATTGGGATAGTAAATAAATAAATGTCATACTTTCTGAGATTTTTGCAAAATGTATTAATTAGTAGCTAATTTAAAATTTGCTAGCTTTCCTAAAAATATTTTCTGAAATTATAACCTTTGTTTCTTTAATTTTACAAGTCGCCATTTCCATTAACTAGCCCACACCCTTTCCCACATGAAGAACTTATTCATGTATTGATCTTGGCCATTCATTATTGGGCCAACCCGTAACCCTTTATCCCACACCATCTCTTCCTATTTAAGTCCCTCATCACATCTCCCTAGAAACCCTAATTTCCAATTTACTAGCTAGCCTCCACAAATTCCCAAAGCCAACAAGCCACCACCATTTTTGTGTGCTCGTGTCCGTGTGTCCAGCATCACCGTGTCAGCCGTGATGGCCTCGGGTCCGACCCCGGGTGTCCCACCGTATCCATTCATTTTCTGTGTCCAGTTACAACATTACAACCGATTTTGTGTCCGACACCATCTGGACACATCCACCCCTGTACAGTACTACATCAGATTCCCGTGTCCACACCCGGACACGTCCCCCACAACAAACCCTCGTGTCCATCCCGGACACGTACCCAGGCCCTAAACCTAACCCTAACCTAACTCCGGCGATCGCCGTGGCCGCCCAGATCCGCCGAGATCCCCTTCCGCTGCTCCCGAGACCCGCCACCGCCGAGAAGAACCGCCGCCGGCGACTGGGATCCCCGCCTCAGATCCACCCCGACACACGACTCCCCTCCACGTCGTCGAACCCAGCGACCTTCGGCCGGACGGAGCCAGATCCGCCGAGTTCGACGTCGTCGCCTCGATACGAGCAGACCCGCCGCCCTCGAGTTCCACCACCGCTGGAGCCGCCACGAACCGAGCGGATCCGCCGAGCTTCGTTGCCGCCGGTGACCGCCTCGGATTTTCTCGAGCCGAGCCCTCGCTGAGCCGACCGCCTCCTCGAGCGCCGAGCGCCGCCTCCTGAGTCGAGCCGCCGCCACAGATCCGCCCTGCTCCGGCGAGACTTTTCCGCCGACGCCGGAAACGCAACACCGTGAGTCCCCTTCTCCCTTTCCCTCATCCCCTTTTGTTCTGTTCTGTGTTGAGTGATCTGATTAGTTTAGTTAAGCTTTTAATTAGTTTAGTAAATATGATTAGTTAAGTTAATTAATTAATTAGATTAATTAGTTTAATTAGATTATAACATTAGTTTAGTTAATGATTTGATTAGTTTAGAAATTGTTTAATCAGTGAATTATTTAATCAGTAAATTATTTATAATTAGTTAATAAATTAATCATTTAGTTAATTGAATTTATAATTAGTTTAGTTAATTAATGTAATTGATGTAGTAAATAAATGTAATTAGTTTAGTAGCTAATTTTATGTAATTAGTTTATTTAGTTATAATTAAAAGGTTTTTGATTATGTTAAATATAATAAATCTTGGGGTTTATATTATTATTAAAAATATAGTTCCAATAATAAAATGAGTTCAAAATTAGTTTATTTGGGGCTGGTGACCAATTTTACTATAGATGCATAAATATATTGGCTTTTACGTAAATTCAAAAATTGTATATAGTATAATTCTTATTTTTGGTATAAAAATGTATATATGTATATATTTGGTAAGGGTATATGTTTAATAAAAAAAAAAAAGAATGTGTATATGTATAAACATATATATATAGGTATGTAATTTGGTATAAAAATGTGTTGGTAATATACATATTATTTTAATACGTATTTTGGTAAATATATATATATGTAGATTTATATTTTCGTATTGGTATATGTATATTTATGTATCTGTAAACCTACTTAGCATATTTTTATAGATATAAAATTAATATATATGGTAAATATATTGTTCAACCTATATATATATATATATATATATATATATATTATGCATGAATTAAATGGTATATATATATATATTGTATATGTATTTATTTTGGTACAAGTAATAGTGTAGGTGTTAATGTTAGTTAAATAGGTATAATGTGTTATAGATGTCTGTCTAACTAGATGACCCTAGTTGACTGAGTTCCATGCCAGGCATAGCCCTGAGTTAGGTATTTGGTTGTGTGTGTAGTATAGCATCTGATGCCAATGTTGTATTTGAAATATTTTTAGGACTGTTGGTTCCTCCAGACGGTACTCTGGGACAGGACATTGGTTTTACCAGCTAAGGACCCAAGGCGAGTACATTCTCTGATTAGTTTCTAATTTATGATATCTCCTATGTTCACTGTATCTAGTATAAATATCCATGTTCCCGACACGTTGGTTACACGGATTGGTATACACGGATCTCGTCATGAGATGTTATTCCTTATTCATGGTGTAACTTGTACAAGACTTGTTTCCTTGATATCTTGTGCATGTACAGACACTGATTCCCGGGGAGATTTGCTACCTTCCTAGGGAATCCCGTGCCATAGCGTACCATGATTGGATCTACTATACCAGTCGGGGGTTTGGGGAGTACTTTAGTGTAGATATGTGATCATACCCAACTTTATATGCACCATAGCTCACCCCACATCTCACGTCGGGTGCGGCCTGACCATTTATATGTCTCCTCACTGTTACATCGGTTAGCCCTACTAACCCATGTAATGAGTTTACATGCCTCCTCACTGTTACATCGGTTAGCCCTACTAACCCATGTAATGAGTTTACTAGTCCCAAGCCGATCACATGTTAAAGCTAGTACTCACACACTTAGTCATAGGATTCTTGCTTATTGACCTATTGTTCTTTCCCTGCATTTACTTACAGTATTTCCAGTATTTCCTTCATTGTATATTTCTCGTACCTATACATGCATCTGGTATGTTTCCATCTAGAACTGCTACATAGTTTATGTCATTTATATAGAACTGCTAGTTAGAGATGTACTTTGCTCCTTCCTGACTGGAAAATATTTTTCCAGACTGTGACCTTAGTAGACCGGTTCCGACACTCTTGGAGATTGGAAGTTAATGATTGCAGGTATGATTATGTTGTCATTAGACTTGTATTGTATTCTTTTATTTCTTCAAATTTCTATCGTGCTGTAGTTGTGATTGAGTATGTTGTTCATTTTTATAGTATTATCCGAATCTCCTTATGGAGTTGGATACTAGCGTGAGATTGTTAGATAGTACTCGACCTAGACAGCGTTCTACCGCCGATGCTGCGGCGTAGGCTGGACGTACCCACGCACTCGTGCCCCTAAATCGGGTGCGGGTCGTGACACGTTTTAGTGGTGGCCCATGCAGGCCTGACTTCGCGAGTTGTGCGATGTCGTAGTAGTGTGGCATCCTTGTTATACTACTGCATACCTGCTATAGAATATAGGACATAGGATACTAGGAGGAGAGAGGATACTCAATCACAAATTCTTGAGAGATTCCTGGGACGACCCTTTGAGAATCTTATTCCAATTTAAATTTTTTTTCCTTGATTTCGTCCGCTCTCGCTTGTTGTCACTGAACTTGATTCTTGTTGAGCAGTTATTAAATTAAATTCTTGGTATCATTGTTGAGTTTGATTCTTGTTGACCAGTTGTTAACTTTAATTCCTGGTATCGTTGTTGAGTTGATTTCAAATTGAGATGAATTTTTACGGACTAGGATTTATGGTATCATCTGATGACATATATTGATGAGGACAGTGAGGAAGGTAAAACGTCTACTTTGGTTATGGAACCTAGAATTTATCGCAGCCATATTAGCTGTGGTGACGAGAACGTAGGAACCTGACTTGGATGTACATACTATAGTTATGAAGCTTAGAGTCTTTCGCAGCCATACCGGTTGGCGTGGCGAAGATTCTAGACGACATGATTATAGAGTGCATACCTTAGTTACAAAACCTATCGTTTATCGCATCTATGCTTACTGGCGTGGCGAGGATTCTGAGTGTCATGATTTCAGACAGACGTGTATGATTATCAGGTTGTATCCTAAATTGGTTCTTAAAATATCATCTCAAGACTTATCTATTTCTGTTATTCCAGGACTTTGTTCCACCGCTTCTTTCTTTACTAGCAGTAAAGATACCTTCTGTCCTCAATTCAGTCTTTGAGCTCCTATTCCTTGAGGATTTCTTGTTAAGTATGATAATTAGTGGCTTGTAATTTTGTTGTGTCTTGTATTAGTATTGACTGTGTTGCTAGTGAGTTGTAAGTGTTTCTTAGTTGGACATGTGAGCAGTAGGCTTTAATCTAGAGTTAGCCCTTAGTATAGTACCTTGTACCAATGATTCTAGGAGTAGTGTCATTAGAGACTGAGAGTTAAGGAGAGTATAGAGTATCAGTGATAGTTCTCAGAGTTAGTATCAGAGCAAATTACCCGTCCTGGATAATCATAATTATGTAATTGAGTGATCTATGTAAACGATTAAGTATCCGGGAATTGTGTTAAGGATTATGGAGCATGATGTCCAATTGGATGATTGATATCGGAAATGTTAAAAGTAAAGAAATGTATATGTATAAAGGGTTTAATGAGATGTCATAAGTAGAGAAATATCAGGATTAGTAATGGAAGTTATGAAGCGTATCACGGATTAGTTTAATAGGCTTTAAAGGATTGAAGGAAATACATATACAACCATCGAGATGAGAAACCATACACATACCCATGAGAGTAAAGAAACATGAGTGTTATAGAGGATACAGGTGATCATGAGTCTAATGAGCTTGATGAGATAACCCATTAATGCAGCTAGTGATATAATACCAAGAGTGCTAATGATTCTATATCGAGGATTAGTCAAGGATGACGTTAATAACAGTAAGCACTCTGTGTATTGATAATTAGATGATATACCAATTGACGTAAATTGAAATCATGAAAGAAAACACAGTTGATGATAACTTTGATCATTGGAGGTAATAGTGCAAGTGATTCGGGCAGTACAAATTTAGTACACAGTTCTAGACAATATAGGTATTGAGTACACCCTGAGTATCAGAGACCGTGAGCATTGATATGTACATTTGTGAAATTATAAATTAAAAGGTGAAAATAAAATTTTATTTTTAGAATAATTGAGGAGTTGAGAGTTTGTCATTAAATTTTTGAGGATTTCAAATATGAATTCAATAAACATGGTTAAGGCTACAAAGATTTTAGAAGTGATTAAATTTTATTTCGATGTGAAGTATCTAATTTTGAGGAGGTATATGCAATTTTATTTTAAGTTGATCGGGAAGTTAAACCTTGACGATTATTTTGAGGATTAATTTTGGTAGATGAGAGATATGAATATTAATATATGATTAGTTGATATGGGTACCAGTGTACATGAATAGGAATTTGTTAGTGTGCTAGAGTTAAGTATTTGTTAGAGATAGTAGACACTACAAGTAATATGTTAACATGATCCTTCTTCCTTCCTAATGTTCCTTTTCTTTCGCCTTTCGATTGATTGATTGATTTTCCTAGTACTGTGGTTCACATGCATGATTTTCTTGTTAGAATATAACTAGTAGTACCCCCTAACAGAGACTGAAATACCATGACAAAAGACACATGACCTATATTTTCTTAAATTGCATGGCTGTAGGTAGAGTTTTCTTAAACCATGATCATTGGGTTTTGACTATAGCAAAGATCTATGACGAGGTTATGACTGACAAAAGAGACAAGAGGATTAAATTGTGGATGAGCATTAAATTAAATAAAGAATTTAAGGGTTGTTATAACGGAGTTGATGGATCATTGATTTTATGAAAATCGAGGTATGATTGAAATTCGAGGACAAACATTTACTTAAAGGAAGAATTAAGAAATTCACAGAGCCAAAAATTTGAGGATTTATTAATTTTAAGGAGGTCTTGATATGATTGAATTGATTATTAAAAATTTGAGAAATTTGAGAGATTATCATTTTATCTATTTGATTGCAAGATAGAAATTTTATATAGTATGAATGTTGCATTGAAGATACTAGAAGCATCGCATCGTTGAGTATTGAGGAAAAAGAAAAGCAGGAAATAAAATCGTAAATGGAATAGCGTCAAATTAAATTCTTGGGATGAGGAGTTAGATTGGAATAAGCATCAATTGAATTTAGTTAGATGATTGATGAGTGTTAAAGTTAAATTTTGGGATACAGATTTTTTTTAAGTTTTATAAATATGCATTGATTGGGTTTCAATTGAAGGATTGGATAGTAAATTTTGTATTTAGTTATTTACTCAAAAATTGAGAAGATTATGATACGACTGGAATTCAATTAAAATATTGAGGATTTGAGTAGTAAAATTTTACATTGGGATAATAAATTCAGAGGATGAAAAAAAAAATATATTAGTTCAAAATTCGGAAATACTATACACATGGATAAAGAAATATGGAATGAAATGAAGCTCATGGTAGAGAAGATTATAATATAATTGATTATGGGATCGTATAATTGAAGGTCGTAAGGTAAGATCATGGTATAATGAGGTTGTGATTTAAATTAAATCTTAACCATGACAATAACATTTGAAATCGAAGAAAATAATCGAGGTATAGTTGATGCTAAGATAAACAAACTCGAATTTGATGATAAGGATTTTGGACAGGTAATAAATTTTGATTCAGAAATTCTAAGATCTAATCTAATAAATTTTGTGATATTAGTTAATGATGAATCACAAGATTGAGAAAAGTAAAATGAATGAGGATAAAAAGGAAGGATTATTTTCAGATGGTAGTAAAGACTACTCTTTTCTTTTTTCTAGAAATTAAGAAAGGCGATTAGATGTCTCTTGATTACATTCTAAAGGATGTATTTAAGTTTCTTAAATCAAATTGTCGATCGTATCTTTCGAATTAGCTATAACTTTCATGTCTATATCATTCTTTATACTGGGTCTTCCTTGGTTTAGTTACTTGAAAAGGTAACGTGCATTATTCCAATTATCTGTTTTTGTGATCGTGTCTACTTCCCAAAACCTAAACTTTCTAGAGGATTCAAGACCGAGCCATGATTCCTTCAAGTTATTCCTGTCTTAAACCATATTTTCTTTTTCTTCATGTTTTCTTCTGTTTGGTAAGTATTCTCCTTATAAAAATATTTTCTTCAATGATATATTCATCATTATGAACAACAAAATTCTTCTATGCTAGTCATCCCTAAAATTTCGAGGACAAAATTTTTCTAAGGTGGATAGACTTGTAACCTCCGATTTCCAATTTTCAAGATAATTAGATTTTAATTTATTTTAAAATATCAAGTTTTATAAAATATTTCTCCTCGAAAATTTTTATTTGATTTTGAACGATGTTTGATTATAGAAGGTAATTTAAAAAAAAAAATCTTTTATAAAAATCTTTTTTCCTAAATGTCGCCTTCTTATAAAATAAGTAAATAAATAAATAATAATATATATATTTCTAGTTTCAAATATTTATTGGCTTGAATCATAAAATTATTGTTTTAACTAAATATTTATTTAAAAGACTAGTTGATAAAATAAAATAGATTTTTATTTATTGGGATAGTAAATAAATAAATGTCATACTTTCTGAGATTTTTGCAAAATGTATTAATTAGTAGCTAATTTAAAATTTGCTAGCTTTCCTAAAAATATTTTCTGAAATTATAACCTTTGTTTCTTTAATTTTACAAGTCGCCATTTCCATTAACTAGCCCACACCCTTTCCCACATGAAGAACTTATTCATGTATTGATCTTGGCCATTCATTATTGGGCCAACCCGCAACCCTTTATCCCACACCATCTCTCCCTATTTAAGTCCCTCATCACATCTCCCTAGAAACCCTAATTTCCAATTTACTAGCTAGCCTCCACAAATTCCCAAAGCCAACAAGCCACCACCATTTTTGTGTGCTCGTGTCCGTGTGTCCAGCATCACCGTGTCAGCCGTGATGGCCTCAGGTCCGACCCCGGGTGTCCCACCGTATCCATTCATTTTCTGTGTCCAGTTACAACATTACAACCGATTTTGTGTCCGACACCATCTGGACACATCCACCCCTGTACAGTACTACATCAGATTCCCGTGTCCACACCCGGACACGTCCCCCACAACAAACCCTCGTGTCCATCCCGGACACGTACCCAGGCCCTAAACCTAACCCTAACCTAACTCCGGCGATCGCCGTGGCCGCCCAGATCCGCCGAGATCCCCTTCCGCTGCTCCCGAGACCCGCCACCGCCGAGAAGAACTGCCGCCGGCGACTGGGATCCCCGCCTCAGATCCACCCCGACACACGACTCCCCTCCACGTCGTCGAACCCAGCCGACCTTCGGCCGGACGGAGCCAGATCCGCCGAGTTCGACGTCGTCGCCTCGATACGAGCAGACCCGCCGCCCTCGAGTTCCACCACCGCTGGAGCCGCCACGAACCGAGCGGATCCGCCGAGCTTCGTTGCCGCCGGTGACCGCCTCGGATTTTCTCGAGCCGAGCCCTCGCTGAGCCGACCGCCTCCTCGAGCGCCGAGCGCCGCCTCCTGAGTCGAGCCGCCGCCACAGATCCGCCCTGCTCCGGCGAGACTTTTCCGCCGACGCCGGAAACGCAACACCGTGAGTCCCCTTCTCCCTTTTCCTCATCCCCTTTTGTTCTGTTCTGTGTTGAGTGATCTGATTAGTTTAGTTAAGCTTTTAATTAGTTTAGTAAATGTGATTAGTTAAGTTAATTAATTAATTAGATTAATTAGTTTAATTAGATTATAACATTAGTTTAGTTAATGATTTGATTAGTTTAGAAATTGTTTAATCAGTGAATTATTTAATCAGTAAATTATTTATAATTAGTTAATAAATTAATCATTTAGTTAATTAAATTTATAATTAGTTTAGTTAATTAATGTAATTGATGTAGTAAATAAATGTAATTAGTTTAGTAGCTAATTTTATGTAATTAGTTTATTTAGTTATAATTAAAAGGTTTTTGATTATGTTAAATATAATAAATCTTGGGGTTTATATTATTATTAAAAATATAGTTCCAATAATAAAATGAGTTCAAAATTAGTTTATTTGGGGCTGGTGACCAATTTTACTATAGATGCATAAATATATTGGCTTTTACGTAAATTCAAAAATTGTATATAGTATAATTCTTATTTTTGGTATAAAAATGTATATATGTATATATGTATATATTTGGTAAGGGTATATGTTTAATAAAAAAAAAAAAAAGAATGTGTATATGTATAAACATATATATATAGGTATGTAATTTGGTATAAAAATGTGTTGATAATATACATATTATTTTAATACGTATTTTGGTAAATATATATATATGTAGATTTATATTTTCGTATTGGTATATGTATATTTATGTATCTGTAAACCTACTTAGCATATTTTTATAGATATAAAATTAATATATATGGTAAATATATTGTTCAACCTATATATATATATATATATATATATTATGCATGAATTAAATGGTATATATATATATATATTGTATATGTATTTATTTTGGTACAAGTAATAGTGTAGGTGTTAATGTTAGTTAAATAGGTATAATGTGTTATAGATGTCTGTCTAACTAGATGACCCTAGTTGACTGAGTTCCATGCCAGGCATAGCCCTGAGTTAGGTATTTGGTTGTGTGTGTAGTATAGCATCTGATGCCAATGTTGTATTTGAAATATTTTTAGGACTGTTGGTTCCTCCAGACGTTACTCTGGGACAGGACATTGGTTTTACCAGCTAAGGACCCAAGGCGAGTACATTCTCTGATTAGTTTCTAATTTATGATATCTCCTATGTTCACTGTATCTAGTGTAAATATCCATGTTCCTGACACGTTGGTTACACGGATTGGTATACACGGATCTCGTCATGAGATGTTATTCCTTATTCATGGTGTAACTTGTACAAGACTTGTTTCCTTGATATCTTGTGCATGTACAGACACTGATTCCCGGGGAGATTTGCTACCTTCCTAGGGAATCCCGTGCCATAGTGTACCATGATTGGATCTACTATACCAGTCGGGGGTTTGGGGAGTACTTTAGTGTAGATATGTGATCATACCCAACTTTATATGTACCATAGCTCACACCACATCTCACGTCGGGTGCGGCCTGACCATTTACATGTCTCCTCACTGTTACATCGGTTAGCCCTACTAACCCATGTAATGAGTTTACATGCCTCCTCACTGTTACATCGGTTAGCCCTACTAACCCATGTAATGAGTTTACTAGTCCCAAGCCGATCACATGTTAAAGCTAGTACTCACACACTTAGTCATAGGATTCTTGCTCATTGACCTATTGTTCTTTCCCTGCATTTACTTACAGTATTTCCAGTATTTCCTTCATTGTACATTTCTCGTACCTATACATGCATCTGGTATGTTTCCATCTAGAACTGCTACATAGTTTATGTCATTTATATAGAACTGCTAGTTAGAGATGTACTTTGCTCCTTCCTGACTGGAAAATATTTTTCCAGACTGTGACCTTAGTAGACCGGTTCCGACACTCTTGGAGATTGGAAGTTAATGATTGCAGGTATGATTATGTTGTCATTAGACTTGTATTATATTCTTTTATTTCTTCAAATTCCTATCGTGCTGTAGTTGTGATTGAGTATGTTGTTCATTTTTATAGTATTATCCGAATCTCCTTATGGAGTTGGATACTAGCGTGAGATTGTTAGATAGTACTCGACCTAGACAGCGTTCTACCGCCGATGCTGCGGCGTAGGCTGGACGTACCCACGCACTCGTGCCCCTAAACCGGGTGCGGGTCGTGACACCTAACATATATTATAACATATATACTAATGCATATAGAAGAAAGCTACATAATATATATTCTATTAGTACATATATAGTACATAGATCTATGCTACAATAAATACTATAATAAATACACCATAATACATATAATATATATATATATATATATATATATATATATATATATATATATATATATATATATATATATACACAATTATAATTCAAGAATTAAAGCACAATTAATTAGATCTACACATAAATACACAATACATGGAAAGTATCACACCGTATCCCACTAGATCTAGGATACACATGCGACACGAGTCCACCACACATCCAATTGTACCCCGAAGGACACAAATAAGTCAGATATAATATTTATGAACAAAATAAAGTGTCAAATATAGATCTATGTGCCCGTGTCAAAATACAACATGTACAAAGTTCCGTGTCGGAGGAAAACCCCCCAAAATAACACATATCACCAAATTATTGGGATACGACCTACACGTATCCAATTGTGGATACGACACTAGCCCCAAACACATAAACACATGCTAAATTGATCTATAGGATCAATTGACACACACAACAAATGTCATTCTCGGAATTTCTCCAAAATTGACACAAAAAATACCACAACTTTCTCAATAGGCCTCCTATGAACACAAAACCAAATCCTATGGGTAGTATATGCATATGGGTTAATTTTCCATGATTAAATCTCAGATTTAGAAGCTATTTTAAGGGAAAAAATTGAATTTTACCTATTGGGAGATGGATTTCCAATGAAACCTCCAATTGAGATAAAATTACCTCCAACGTGTAGATCCTTGCTCCTTGTAGATCCTTGCTTCCTCCTTCTAGATCCTTGCTTCCTCCTTCTAGATCCTTGCTTTTTAAGTCTCTAATGGTGATTTGGAAAGAAATTGGAATGAATTTGGTAGGAAATGAAGTGGGAATGAAGGAAATTTGGTAGTAGAAAATTCTAGATCTAGATTTGGAATAAAAAAGAGGAGAGAGAATTTTTCCCCTCTTTTTAAATAGGTCGGCCCCTTTTCTCTCCCTCAAGTTATCATGTAATGTCCATTATACCCCTTGGGGCCTCTCATAAAGAAATAATTAAGCAAGGAAGCTTCTAGTCTAATGATTTAATTAATTTAATCCATCTCCTTAACAATGGGCTTTCTAAATGGGCTAAGTTTAACTAATTAATTCATGTTGGTCCATGGGTCCAAACTAAACTAGTTTGGTCCACTAACACAAGTCTAAAATAATTAGTTAACAACTAACAATAATTAAATAATACAACAAATAATTATTTATCAAGCATAATATTTAATTAAATAGAAAATTACTAAAATATCCTTTCCTGGAAAATATGGTAGTGACAAGTCTACCCTCCTTAAAATAATTTCGTCCTCGAAATTCAAAGACGAAAACTACCCCCAGAAAATAACAGAAAAGAATCACAACTAACTATGGAAGAATATAACAATGAACAGAACATAACTAAAAAATAACATACCTCAAGGCACAAACAAATATGGATAACGCTCTCGTATTTCATTTTCTCTCTCCCAAAAAGACTCCTCCGGAGAGTGATGCCTCCATGCGACGTGCACCAAAGAAATAGTCTAGTTCCTAAGCACCTTCTCTTTCCGATCCAGAATCTCAACTGGCTGCTCTGGATAGCTAAGAGTAGGGTCCACCTCTATCTCCGAGTGATCCAATACATGACTAGGATCTGCCACGTATTATCTCAACTGTGACACGTAAAACACGTTGCGCACTCCCTCCAATGCAGGTGGCAAGTCTAGTCTATAAGCAACTGCATCGACCCTCTCTAGAATAGTGAAAGGTCCAATAAATCGCGGACTAAGCTTTCCGCCTCCACCGAAATGAATCGTGCCTCGTGTCGGAGAAATCCTCAGAAATACCAAACCACCCACCTCGAACTCCAAAGGTTTCTGATGGCTATCGGCCCGATGCCGCTGTCTGTCCTGCGCCACTCGAAGTCTATCTCTGATCAATTGAACCTTCTTTGCTGCATCCACAACCATCTCTGGCCCAAGCAAAACTCTCTCTCCGATATCGTCCCAAGACAAAGGAGTACGACACCTTCGACCATATAGAGCTTCAAAAGGTGACATCTCTATACTAGCCTGGTAACTGTTGTTGTAAGCAAACTCTACCAAATGGAGATGGTCCTCCCAAGAACCCCCGAAATCTAGTACACAAGTGCGCAACATATCCTCGAGAGTCTGAATAGTCCTCTCTGATTGCCCATCTGTCTGGGGATGATATGCAGTACTGAACTTGATCTGAGTGCCCAAACTCTCCTGCAAACTCCTCCAAAAATAAGAAGTGAAACGACTATCCCGATCCGAGACTATGCTAACGGGAACTTCATGTATCCTAATGATCTGCCACACATACATCTCTGCTAGCTTCTCCGTAGACAAACTCACTTTGAAAGGCAAGAAGTGGGCCAACTTGGTCAACCTATCAACGATGACCCAAATCTCGTCTTTCCCTTTGGAGATCGTGGAAGTCCGGACACAAAATCTATAGTAATGTGTTCCCACTTCCACTATGGAATGGGTAATGGTGGAAGTAAACCTCCTGGCCTCTGCCTCTCGGCTTTCACCTGCTGGCACACTAAGCATCTAGATACAAATTGTGCCACTTCTCTCTTCATGCCATACCACCACACACTCTCTCGTATATTCCGATACATCTTGTTAGCACCTGGATGCATGGAATACTGAGAGCAATGCGCTTCCTGCAATACCTCCTCACGTAGCTCCCCTCTAGGCACACACAATCTATCTCCATGCCTCAAAGATCCATCCTCTGCAATAGTGAAATCATCCTCCAATCTTGCGCTCACCTGAGCTCTGATACTCCTCAGAGATACATCCTCATACTGTGCTGCCTTGATCCTGTCCATCAAATCTGAGTGTATTTGCAATCCCCACATCTGTATAGCACCACCAGGAATAATCACCTTAATGCCCAAGCTCTCCAAGTCCTCCAACAAATATCGATCCTGCGTCAAGAACATAGCTACCGGATACCTGCTCAAAGCATCGGTAACTACATTGGCTTTTCCAGGATGATATTGCAAAGAGATATCAAAATCCTTCATCAGTTCCAACCACCGACGCTGCCTCATGTTCAACTCCTTCTGCGTGAAAACGTACTTCAAGCTTTTGTGGTCTGTGAAGATCTCCACACGCTCTCCATACAAATAATATTTTCACAACTTCAGAGCGAATATGACGGCTACCAACTCCAAATCATGGGTAGGATAGTTCTTTTCATGAGGACGCAATTGCTTGGATGCATAGGCAATCACTTTCCCATGCTGCTGAAGAACATAACCCAAACCCTTCCCCGATGCATCACTATAAATAGTGAAATCTCCGGACCCTGATGGCAACGTCAAAATAGGAGCAGACGTCAACCTCTTCTTCAACTCCTCAAAAGCAACCTGGCAATCCTTCGTCCAAATAAACTCCACATTCTTCCTTGTGAGTCTGGTCATCGGCTCGACAATCCTCAAAAAATCTTGCACAAACTTCCTGTAATCGCCTGCCAATCCCAAGAAACTCCTGATCTCTGCTACCGAACTCGGAGTCTCCCAAGATTCTACTGCCGAAATCTTCTTCGGATCCACTAAAATACCATCACCAGTCATAACATGCCCCAAGAATTCCACCTTGTCCAAGAAAAACTTACACTTGGACAACTTCCCATACAGCTTCTCCTTCCTTAGCACATCCAACACAATCCTCAAATGCTCCTCGTGCTCCTCCGGTGTCCTCGAGTATATGAGTATGTCGTCGATGAACACCACCACGAACTTGTCAAGGTACTGGTGGAACACCTTGTTCATCAAGTTCATAAATACCGCCGGTGCATTAGTCAAACCAAACGACATCACCATATACTCGTACTGACCATACCGAGTCCTAAAAGCAGTCTGCGGTATGTCTTCCGGCTTCACCTTCACCTGATGGTAGCCTGATCTCAAATCTATCTTAGAAAATACCTTGGCTCCACTCAACTGATCAAACAGATCATCAATCCATGGAAAAGGATACTTATTCTTGATAGTGAGATTATTCAAAGCTTTGTAATCATTGCACATGCGCACCGATCCATCCTTCTTCGGTACAAACAATACCAGGGCTCCCCATGGTGAAGAACTAGATCTGATAAACCCCTTATCCTGCAATTCATCCACCTGCTTCTTAAACTCTACCAGCTCGCTGTTGTTTACTCTATAGACATGTTGCAAAATTGGTTCTGCACCTGGCACCGAGTCTATAAAAAATTCAACATCTTGATCTGGCGGCAATCCTGACAATTCCTCAGGAAACACGTTCAAGAACTCTGCTATCAACGGATGTGGCAACTCCTTGTCTTCCACCATATCTCTACAAATAATGCCTTCTCCCTGCTCCGCAGCTCCTTTAGCAAACTCGAACTCTGGCTCTCCTGGCGGACCAAACAAAACTCTACCTCCTCTATAATCTATGCTAGCACGGTGCCTACTCAACCAATCCATCCCGAGTACAATGTCGTAGCTCAGAAGTGGCATTACAAGTAGACACGCACTCAACTTCCGGCCTCCCAAAGTAACTCTCCGATCATTGCAAATATCATTAACCAGGATAATGCCTCCCCTGGTCATGATCTTGCAAGTCCTAAGCAAAGACTCAGCTACCAAACCATGCTTTAGAGCAAAAGAAACTGATAAAAAAACTATGGGAAGAACCACTATCAAACAAAGCTAAAGCTGGAATGGAATCAAGAAGAATAGAACCTGCGATGACTTCTCCGGTGGGTTCATCCTCCTCGACGGTCATAGCAAACGCTTGTCCCAGCCGAGCACGTCACTGCTGCTGATGCTGGACAAAACACGACTGCTGTATCAAAAATGGTCCCCTCGACTGTGCTGCAGGTGGTCTCGTCTGTGCCCTCGGAGCTGAAGCTGCTCCCTGAACTGCACGACGAGGACACTCCCTCGATTGATGCCCTTAAGTACCACAATACAAACAAACTCCTAGCCTCCTCTTGCAAACTTCCCAGATATGGTCAGGCTTCTTGCAGTAGTTGCATAGAGCTTGTTGTAACTGTCTCTGCTGCTGAGGTGCCTGGTGAAAAGGCGCTCTAGCTGGAGTCTGGTTCTGCTGTGGCTGCTGGAAAGGTCTGGACTGTAAATGAGGATGTTTGGTAGATACTGTACTGCCATTGGCCCCTAGAAAAGAATTACGATCTCTCTTGGGCTTCAAACCCAACTCTCGCTCAACCTTGCGTGCCTCCGCAAGTATCTCCGAGTATGTCTCATAAAAAGATGGAATAAGAATCTTCACTTTCCAGTTTAGACCCTCACAGAAACGAATAGCTCGAACTTCCGGCTCTCTTACGAGATACTCTGCAAATAGGCTCAACCTGCCGAACTATGCAGCGTACTCCTCCACAGACATGCTCCCCTGAATGAGACTCTCAAACTGTCTTCCCAAGTCTAGCCTGTCTGCCCAGGCGAAAAACTTTTTCTTGAAAATGTCCTTGAATACCTCCCAAGATTGTCCTGCGTCAACCAGAACCGGCTCATTCCTGAACCAAGTACGAGCGACGTAGAACAGTTGAAGTCCTACCACCTCAACCTTCAAATCCTCAGAAAGACGGGACACCCTCATAAGATGCTCAATATCCTCGAGCCCATCATTAGCATAGACGATGCCATCCGTCCCCTTAAAAACCCTAGGCTCCAGTTTTTTGAAGTCCTGAATGTTGCCTGGCCAAAGCTGAGCAACCTGAGGAACATCCTGCTGCTTGATCAGAACTCCTCTCTCGACTACATCACGAGCAAGCTGATGAGCACTCTCGATGCCCTGCCATAGAACTTTGGTCTGCCTCTGATGTGCCTCTGACCGAGCCCTCTGTGCCTCGAGCATCTCACGAAACAGTGTAAACATCTGTGATGCCTCTGCTGGCACAGGAGGTGGAGGTGGAAGCCCCTCAGATACAGCTGGCACAGTCCTCTGAGTAGGTGGTGGACCTCCAAAAGTAGCTGACACTCCAATCACCGAAGAAGTGACTAGTGTAGGCCCTCGCGATGTCGCAGACCTCTCAGAAGCTTCTCTCCCCTGCTGCGATCTAGTCTTAGGCGGCATCCTAAGACAAAGCGAAAGAAGAATCAATATGGCACAAGATGTAAGACATCAAGGAAAGGACAGATTAAGAGATCAAGTATCAATATCAAAGGAGAATAGTTGAATCAAAAGAATTTTCCTAGATGTGATTGAGTATCTCAGCCTATATCCTGTATCCTATCACAGGCTCGCAGTAGTACAACTAAATTGTCGCACTACCACGATATCACATACTTTGTGAAGCTGGACTTGCATGGGCCACCACTAAAAATATGTCACGACCCGAACCCGGTGTGAGGGTACAAGTCGGAAATAACGCCCAGCCTATGCCGCAGAATCGGCGATAGAATACTGTCTAGATAATCTATCTAACAATGTAATAAACCACCAATAATGATAATATACTCAATCTCAGAACTAAGATAAAAATGAGCACGAATCCGATAAAGAATAGAATAGTCACAATACAACTCATGAGTCTAAAATAATACATCAATGAGTCTGAAGAAGTAACAGGAATAAGCTGGAGACAAATCCAGTACAAAAGAATACTACGAAGCTACAACTCCTGGGCCAACTGTCTCAGTTAGGATAAGTCCCTCCTGAGCCAGGGTCTCAGAATCTAAACCCACAATATCCTGGGGTCCATAATAGGTAGGGTACCACTCCTGAGTATCATCTAGAAAAATATATCCAGTCAGGAAAGGAGCAGAGTACATCTCTAACAGCAGTTCTAATCAATAATAAAAACTATGTAACAGTAAATAGCTGTGGATAAACAAGATGCACAATAGATACAAGAGATATATATACAATAAGAAAATACTGGAAATAAATACAATAATGAACAATATGCCAATGAAACAAGAATACTAATGACTAAGTGTGTGAGTACTAGCTTAACATGTGATCGGCTTGGGCAAGATGCAATGCAGCCTGGCTAATCATACGTGCGGTATATGATCAACACTATTTAGTAATCAGTACTTGATACAATAGGGATATTGATCACACATCTATACTAATACTCCCCACCCCGACTGGTATAATAGATCTAACCGCGGTATATATGGCACGAGATTTCCCAAGAAGATAGCTAGTCTTCCCGAGAATCGATGTTTGTACATGTACAAGATAACCAATAAAATAATACTTGTACCATATACACCATATACCAAGGAATAATATCTCATGACGAGATCCAGATATACCAATCCGTGTAACCATAGTGTCAAAAGAACATGGATATCTACACTAGATACAATGAACATAGAGGATATCATAAATGAGAAACTATCAGAGAATTTACTCGCCTGAAGTCTAATGAATAGTCTCACAGATGTCTGACTCGGTGCCTCGAAGACCTAGATATGGAATACAACATCAATACAAAGTCCCGAAAAGAGAATAAGTTAAACTAGTCAACTTCTAGGTCAATAAGTCAATTTTAAGTCAAAAGTCAACTATGGTCAACTCTAAGTCAACTATGGTCAACTATGGTCAAACCAAGGTCAACTATCTATTTCTAAGTTGCAATAAGTCTAACACAAAAATCTTGGGTCAAGATATTAAAATCTAAGTCATAAAAACTATATCTTAAAATATTAGGATACCGTATCTCCGGATACGTAAATTCCAAGGTAAACATCACAATACATATATATCAAACAATTATGTATAATAATATAGAATATTAATTTATATATCAAATAGGTACCATGGTTTTGAACCAACTTCGTATCCCAACAATAACCACAATCTTGATACCCAAACCCCGTATCTTGAGTATCCCACTTACCTTGGTTCCTTAAGGTAATACTCAATACCTTGATATACTAATACCCTCATATATAATATATAAATATATACTAATATTATACAAATAAGAAATATAGCAATAATAGTATATTATCTTAATATTAATATATATATATACATATATATAAATATAGTATATAAACACATATATATAATAATCTGCCTAACTGTCGCTGAAAACAATGTTGAAAAACACTGATACGCTGAAACCAAGCTTTTAGTGACAGTTTTTGCTGTCACTGAAGCCGCCGTCGCTGCTGCTGTTTGGAATCTGCACTGCTGCTGCTGCTGCTTTGGTGACGGTTTGCAACCGTCACCATTCCCGCCGTCGATGCTGCTGCATTAAGTTTTCCCGTTGCTGTTGTATTAATGACAGCGGCTGCTGTCATTAATAGCCCGCCACTGCTACAGCGGCTGCTGCTGTATTAATGACAGCGAATGCTGTCATTAATACCTCCGTCGCTAAAAACCTGATATATATATCATCCAATTAAATATAAATAAATAAATATATATATATCTATATATATAATAACTATACACACCCTCTTCTATTATTATGTACATATTTAATATAGCAACAACACACACATACAACATATATAATAAATATACATCTATACATATATATAAATAATCATATAATAACTACAAATAATCAAATTACTTAATTAAACATACACATATATTTTATAAAAACATATTCATATATTTATATCCCTAACATATATTATAACATATATACTAATGCATGTAGAAGAAAGCTACATAATATATATTCTATTAGTACATATATAGTACATAGATCTATGCTACAATAAACACTATAATAAATACACCATAATACATATATAATATATATATATATACACACAATTATAATTCAAGAATTAAAGTACAATTAATTAGATCTACACATAAATACACAACACATGGAAAGTATCACACCGTATCCCACTAGATCTAGGATACGCATGCGACACGAGTCCACCACACATCCAATTGCACCCCGAAGGACACAAATAAGTCACATATAATATTTATGAACAAAACAAAGTGTCAAATATAGATCTATGTGTTCGTGTCAAAATACGACGTATAAAGTCCCGTGTCGGAGGGAAAACCCCCAAAACAAAATATATCACCAAATTGTTGGGATACAACCTACACGTACCCAATTGTGGATACGACACTAGCTCCAAACACATAAACACATGCCAAATAGATCTATAGGATCAATTGATACACACAACAAATGTCATTCTCGGAATTTCCCCAAAATTGACACAAAAAATACCATAACTTTCTCAATAGGCCTCCTATGAACACAAAACCAAATCCTATGGGTAGTATATGCATATGGGTTGATTTTTCATAATTAAATATCAGATTTAGAAGCTATTTTAAGGGGAAAAAACTGAATTGTACCTATTGGGAGATGGATTCCCAATAAAATCTCCAATTGAGATAAAATTACTTCCAACTTGTAGATCCTTGCTCCTTCTTGTAGATCCTTTCTCCTTCTTGTAGATCCTTGCTTCTCAAGTCTCTAATGGTGATTTGGGAAGAAATTGAAATGAATTTGGTAGGGAAATGAAGTGAGAATGAAGGAAATTTGGTAGTGGAAAATTCTAGATCTATATTTGGAATAAAAAAGAGGAGAGAGAATTTTCCCCTTCTTTTTAAATAGGCCCGCCCCTTTCCTCTCCCTCAAGTTATCATGTAATGTCCATTATACCCCTTGGGGCCTCTCATGAAGAAATAATTAAGGAAGAAAGCTTCTAGTCTAATGATTTAATTAATTTAATCCATCTTCTTAACAATGGACTTTCTAAATACGCTAAGTTCTAACCAATTAATTCATGTTGGTCCATGGGTCTAAACTAAACTAGTTAGGTCCACTAACACAAGTCCAAAATAATTAGTTAACATCTAACAATAATTAAATAATACAACAAATAATTATTTATCAAGCAAAATATTTAATTAAATAAGAAATTACTAAAATATCCTTTACTAGAAAATCTGGTAGTGACAAGTCCACGCTCCTTAAAATAATTTTGCCCTCGAAATTCAAAGACGAAAACTACCCCCAAAAAATAACAGAAAAGAATCACTACTGACTATGAAAGAACTTAATAATGAACAGAAATTAACTAGAAAATAACATACCTCAAGGCACAAGCAAATATGGATAACGCTCTCGCATTTCATCCTCTCTCTCCCAGGTAGACTCCCCCGGAGAGTGATACCTCCATGCGACACGCACCAAAGGAATAGTCCGGTTCCTAAGTACCTTCTCTCTCCGATCCAGAATCTCAACTGGCTGCTCTGGATAGCTATATCTCCGAGTGATCCAATACATGACTAGGATCTGCCACGTATCGTCTCAACTGCGACACGTGAAACACGTTGTGCACTCCCTCCAATACAGGTGGCAAGTCTAGTCTATAAGCAACTGCATCGACCCTCTCTAGAATAGTGAAAGGTCCAATGAATCGCGGACTAAGCTTTCCGCCTCCACTGAAACGAATCGTGCCTCGTGTCGGAGAAATCCTCAGAAACACCAAACCACCCACCTCGAACTCCAAAGGTCTCCGATGGCTATCGATCCGATGCCGCTGTCTGTCCTGCGCCACTCGAAGTCTATCTCTGATCAACTGAACCTTCTCTGCGGTATCCACAACCATCTCTGGCCCAAGCAAAACTCTCTCTCCGATATTATCCCAAGACAAAGGAGTACGACACCTCCAACCATATAGAGTTTCAAAAGGTGACATCTCTATACTGGCCTGGTAACTTTTGTTGTAAGCAAACTCTACCAAATGGAGATGGTCCTCCCAAGAACCCCCAAAATCTAGTACACAAGTACGCAACATATCCTCGAGAGTCTGAATAGTCCTCTCTGACTGCCCATCTGTCTGGGGATGATATGCAGTACTGAACTTGAGCTGAGTGCCCAAACTCTCCTACAAACTCCTCCAGAAATGAGAAGTGAAATGACTGTCCCGATCCAAGACTATGCTGAAGGGAACTCCATGTATCCTAAAGATCTGCCTCACATACATCTCTGTCAGCTTCTCCGTAGACAAACTCACTTTGAAAGGCAAGAAGTGGGCCGACTTGGTCAACCTATCAACGATGATCCAAATTGCGTCTTTTCCTCCTGGAGATCGTGGAAGTTCGGACACAAAATTCATAGTAATGTGTTCCCACTTCCAATCTGGAATGGGTAATAGCTGAAGTAAACCTTCTGGCCTCTGCCTCTCGGCTTTCACCTGCTGGCACACTAAGCATCTGGATACAAACTGTGCCACTTCTCTCTTCATGTGTCACGACCCGCACTCGGAATTGGGGCACGAGTACGCGGGTACGTCCAGCCTACGCCGCAGCATCGGCGGTAGAACGCTGTCAAGGTCTTGATACTATCTAGCCAATCTCACACAAGCATCCAATCTCCATAAGGAGGCACGGATAACACAAAATAATACGAACACATACTCAATCATAAGACTACAGCACGATAAGATATCGAACAAAAATTAAATACAACACAAGTCAAAAAGTAATAATCTAACTCAACAAATATCCAAGTCTCATCAAAAATGCCGGAGACAAATCCGGTACCAAATAGTCTGCTAAAAGAACTAACTAGAAGGTTAGTGATTCCGGCTAGACCTCCCAGAATCACAACTAAACTGCCAAGCCCAAGTTGCAGCTACTCACCATATGGTCCATAAAGTGTCGGACACCGGTCCTCTAAGGTATAGTCTGGAAAAATGTTTCCAGTCAGGAAGGAGCAAAGTACAAATCTCAAACAACAGTTCCATTTAATTGATAAGGACTATAAAGCAATAAACAGATGATGCTAGATACTGAGAGAAAACAGTGAATAAATGCAATGGCAAAATGAAGAGACAGACAATGTAAAGAGACAGGCAATAGGCAATATGGTACAGTCAGTGCATATATGAAAATAAAAAGAATAAGGTACAGTATCATATACGGGTGATGTAGTATATAATTTAAAATAGGGAACTGTAATCTATTCCAAGTGTTTGAAATAGTAGTTTCGAAATGTGATCGACTTGGGAACATGTACGATAGCTATAGGGCCTGGCTAATCATATGTGAAGAGCATGATTAACACTTACATTGTTCTACACTGCAATAAGAGGTTATGATCACATTTCTTACTCTACTTCCCCGCCCCCAACTAGTACTGTGGATCCAACCATGATACGTCACGATACACGAGCAAGTCCAATCTATCATGTACGATGTCTAATATACATGTCGTGTACAATGTCAATACGATAATCAATGTAACATCTCATGAGTGCAGATCCAAGCTATACTAGTCCGTGTAGCACAGTGTCAAGGATTTAGATGTAATATTTCTAGATTATTGAACTTATAGAAATTATCAACAATTGGAAATTATCAGAGAATGTACTTGCCTTGGGTCCTTAGCTGGTAATTATTGATGTCATGTTCCAGAATATCCCCTGGACGAAGCAACAGTCCTATAAACATATCACAATATCACTTGTATCAGGTGCTACCCTAACACACAGTCTATAAACACTGAATTTTGGACTACTCTAGGTATGATACTGGTCACCTAGGGTCACCTAGTAGATAGATACATAAATATACATAACACATATTATATATATACTACCAGTATTTAAGAATATATACATTTGAATATATATATACATAATTATATTTATATATATATACTAGTGAAAATATACATGTATTATATTTATACATACACCAATAAATATACCTATACTATATACGCATAAAAGTACATATATATACACTAAATACAATTATATATATATGCTACACATATATATATACCAAAATATCAACCTATACATATACAAAATATACGTACTAAAATACGTACTAAAATATATCATTTAATACTAATACATATATAGATATATATCTATCAAAATACGTATTTAATACACATATTCTATATGAAAATACAATACAATATTCAACATATATCATTTAAATACGTATATACTAATTTATCAAATACATACATTATATATTAAACATACACTATACTATACATTAATTAATATATACAAATACATATACATATATTAATATATACATAAACGTATATACGTATGTATATATATATATATATATATATATATATATATATATATATATATACATACATACATACATATGAGGAAGGAGGAGGGAGAGGCTCACAGTGTGGGGCTGGCTTGCTGGCCGGAGTACGGCCGGAGGGAAGAAGAGCAGAGGGAGAGGGAGCTCGGCAGGGAGGAATAGGGGAGAAGCAGTGGTTGCCGGAGGGTGGCTGGAGTATAATGATGGTGGTGGAGGTGATAGATGATGGAGGTGGTGGAGGTAATAGGTGATGGAGGGAGGAAGACACAGCAGGGAGTGGCCGGACTTGATGGTGGTGGTGGTGGTGATTGGGAGCAGCGGGCCGTCGGGGTACACAGGGAGTCGGCTGTAGTCGGGATGGTGGGAGGCCGGAGGTTGGGTTTCCCGAGGGTGGAGCTGCCGGAGTTGAGGAAAGCAGCAGAGGGAGGAGAGTTGTCCGCCGGAGGGAGGAAGCTCGGGTTGGCCGCCGGAGTGCTGGGCTCGGCCGGGGTGCGCAGGTGGAGCTGCCGGAGGGTGGACGGGAGGGGAGTAGTAGTGGTGATGATGGTAGTTGATGATGGTGGAGATGGTGATAATGGTGGTGAAGTTGGGAGGTTGCAGCCGGAGTGGGGAGTTGTCCGGCGGGAGAGAAAGAGCAGAGGGAGGGCTGGTGGAGTAGTGAAGGGGAGTAGCCAGCGGGTTGGCCGCCGGGGCTGAGCAACGGCAGAAAGTCGGGGTAGGGGTGAGTGAACAGTGTTCCCCCCCCCTTTCTTTCTCTTTTGAATTTTGAAATCAAAGTAAAAGAAGAAGAAGAAGAAGAAGAAGAAGAAAGGAAAGAGAAGAAGAAAGGAAGAAGGAATTGGAAATGTAGCCTACGGTTGGTTGAGGGGGATGGGGGCTTGTGAGATGGGGCTACCTAGGTTTTTGGGGATTAGGGTTTGATGTGACATGACATTAAATAAGGAGAGGGGGTGTGTGAAATCAAGGGTTAGGATTGGCCCATTAAATGTGTGGTCCAGATTGGTCATGGAGAATTTCATGTGGGAATGAGGGTGAGGTTAGTTAAAATATTATTAGGGATTCCTCATTGGTTTAATCAAATGGGTGTTGACACAAAAATGCAAATTTATAAATTAGCCCCCTTAAATTTGGATATTTGCACAGACGCATGAAATAACAAAAATTTGGCGGGCGATTCGGTGTCCGGTGTTTTGTAGGGTCAGGGGGCGCTGTATGTTTGGTATGGGCTCAAATAGCAGGGCACTGGAATTAAATTGGGATTTTTAGAATCGGTTAAAATAGTATCCTCAATTTAATTAGAAATAAAATGCAAGTTGTGTTCTAAAATTAATTAGGAGTACATGGGGCCAAAATCAGGTCAGGTCATCAATACCAATAATGAAGAAGACTTAGAACAGGATATTACCCTAATTTGGGCCGCACGAAAAATAGGTCAAGATTGCCTCCAGTTTCGATTGGAACGCACAACGATACAAAATAGGAATTTATTAAATAACGTCCGCGACGATTTTGGTGCGGCTAGAAATAATGCACAGAGAGCATAATTATGAGTTGCAAAAAATAGCAGAATGGAAGACGGGCATGTCTAGGGCAAAATTGTAAAATTTGTTGGAAAGCAAAAGTCAGGGTAGCGCTCCAAATATCGAAGCAAAGGCAATGCGCAATAATTAATTAAAATACGGTAATTAATTACAATCTCTAATAAATAAATTCTAGATAAAATAATTAAATACAGAATTCCATAATTCGGACATGTGTTCATCTACTGGGCTTCTAGGTCAAGTCTGCTAGCTCAAAATAAATAAACACTGTATATATTTATATATTTAATTACACATCTCACATATTTATTTAAATTAAATACTTATCATGCAATTACCAAATTGTAACTACCATAATATTAAATATTATAAAAAGTCAAAAATACCTCTATTTTTGGAACGTGGTAGTGACAAGTCTACCCTCCTTAAAAGAATTTCGTCCTCGAAATTTAAAATCCTCAAAGTAGCGTTTATTCATACACATTATTATTTTCCCTCAAAGTTTAAATTCATCAACCACGAAATCAGGTAATAATCTACAATGTCTTTTCACAATTTTCAAAAATTCTGAAGTTATTGCATTCCTGAAAAATCCTCGAAATAAAATCAAAGTCCATTTTTATCAAAAATTTCCCCATAAATTTTTAGTTAATAATTCAATACTCGGAATTTAATATCCACTCCTCTAACTTGATTTTTATCAATGCACAATTATAAAATGTAATATCGTCCCACAAGTATAAATTTAACATTTATCCATCAAAATTTTATTTCTCGATTTCCTCTTCCTCAAAATACTCAACAATACGATACTTAAGGATTCTCCAATGCAACATCCAAATATAACATTTTAAAAATTCATAACTTGCAATCCAATAATTTAATGACAATCTCCTTAATTTCCTTAAATTCTAATGATAACCTCAATCATATCATATCCTTCCTGGAATTAATACATCATAAATTCTGCCATGTTAATTTCTTAACCCTCTATTTAAATTAATGTTTATCCTCGAATTTTAATCATCTTGTCTCTCTTGTCAAGTCATAACTCCTTCATGAATCTTCGTCATGGTCAAACCCCAATAATCTTGGTCTAAAAATCTTTCCTATAATCATACAACATGCAACCCAAGGAAAATATGTACGGTCATAGTGTCTTTTGTCATGGTATTGCAGTCCATGTATCAGGGTGTACTACTAACTACATTCTAACAAGAAAATCATGCATACAACTATTGTACTAAGGAATCAATCAATCAATCAAATAGAAAGGGACATAAGGAAGGAAAGAACAGAACATAGCCTTCTAACACAACCATAGGTTTAATGATGCATCCAAAGTTTGATACCCTTATCCTTTTAGGGACCACTATTTCTACTACAAGCACATCCACTGCTAGCTCTCTTACCTACTACAATTGTTCATACTAGTTGTTCTTATCACCCAAGTGCACGCCAAGTGCAACACAGCACACTAAGTATTGCTCCTTCTAATACAACTCTAAATGGACACCCAAGTCTGTTTGCAGTGCCATCTCAAGCATGCACAGCCAACAGATCCTTATATATGCACTTCATTCACTCATATACTAGTATATATTTCTTATCCACCATAAAATTTTATCCTCAAAATAAAATTATCAAAATTTACTTCTCGAATGATTTAAAATAAAATGCATATACTTTCCTCAAAAGTCAAATATTCAATATTGAAATAAAATTTTAATCACTTCCAAAAATCTTCATAGCTTTGACTATGTTTATTGAATTAAATTTTAATCCTCAAAAACTTTAATAACATAAAATCTTAACTCCTCAAAAACTTTAAAAATTAAAATTCATTTCCACTCTTCAAATTATAAATTTAAATCCACAAGTATACATATAATACTCACAGTCTCTAATACTCAAGGTGCACACAATATACCAATGGTCTACAATTCTCAACTGTGTTCTTAAATTTGTACTGCCCGGATTACTTGCAATATTACTTCCAATAATCAAAGTTATCATCACACATATTTTCTCCAATGACTTTCTATCTATATTAACTGGTACACCATTCTAATTATCATCACACGAAGTTCTTACTGTCATTAGCACCTTGCTCAACAAATCTTTGATATAGAATCACTAGCACTATTGGTATGGTAACTCTAGCTTCATCATTAGATTATCTCATCAAACTTATTAGAACTCACAATTATTCGCACCTTTTATAATACTCCTATTTCTCTTTACTCTCATGGGCAAGTATATGGCTCCTCATCTCGATTGATGTATATGTATTTTCCTTTTAATCTTTTACAGACTGTTACACTAATCTGTGATACACTTCATACCTTTCATGATTAATCTTGATATTCCTCTACCTATGGCATACTCATTAATACCCTTTATGTATATATATTTCTTTACCCTTGACACACCCAAGTAATCAATCATCAAATTGAACATCATGCTCCATTAATCTTTAATACAATTCTTTGATACTTAATTGTTTACATAGATCATCCAAGTATATAATTTTATGACTATCCAAGACTGGCATGCTGATTTTGATACTTACTCTTGGAACCTTCACTGATACTCTTACTCCTCTTTCTATAATACCAATACTAATTATAATAACATCTATCATAGAACTATTGCTACAAGGTACTATACTATGGGTATCTCTAGATTAAGGCCTACTGCTCCCATGTCCAACTAAGAAATACTTACAAACTCATAAGTCACACTCAGTCAACACTAATACAACACACAAACAAAATTGCAAGTCACTAATTATCATACTAACAAGGAATCCTCAAAGAAGCTCAAAAAGGAACGGGATTAAGGATTGAAGGTATCTTTACTGCTAGTAAAAAAAAGAAGTGATGGAACAAAGTCATGGAATAACAGAAATGGATAAGTTTTGAGATGATACTTTAAGAACCATTTTAAGATACAACCTGATAATCATACACGTCTGTCAGAAATTATGACACTAAGAATCCTCGCCACGCCAGTAAGCATAAATACGATAAACGACAGGTTCCGTAACTAAGGTATGCAACTATATAATCATGTCCTCTAGAATCTTCACCACGCCAACCGGTATGGCTGCGAGAGACTCTAAGTTTCATAACTAAAGTATGTACATTCAAGTCAGGTTCCTACGTTCTCGTCACGACAGCTAATGTGGCTGCGATAAACTCTAGGTTCCATAACCAAAGTAGACGTTTTACCTTTCTCACTGTCCTCATCAACGTATGTCATCAGATGATACCGTAAGGTTTAGTCTGTAAAATTCATCTCGATATAAAATCAAATCAAGAACGATACCAAGAATTTAAATTTAACAACTGGTCAACAAGAATCAAACTCAACAATGATACCAAGATTTTTAATTTAATAACTGATCAACAAGGATCAAGTTCAATAACAACAAGCGAGAGCGGACGAAAATAAGGAAAAGATTTAAATTGGAAATTATAATAAGATTCTCAAGGGGTCGTCCCAGTAATCTCTCAAGATTTTTTTTTTTTGTGATTGAGTATCCTCTCTCATCCTAGTATCCTATGTCCTATATTCTATAGCAGGCAAGCAGTAGTACAACTAAGACGTCACACTACCACGACATCGCACAACTTGCGAAGTCTGACCTGCATGGGCCACCACTAAAAACGTGTCACGACCCGCACCCGGAATTGGGGCACGAGTACGCGGGTACGTCCAGCCTACGCCGCAGCATCGGCGGTAGAACGCTGTCAAGGTCTTGATACTATCTAGCCAATCTCACACAAGCATCCAATCTCCATAAGGAGGCACGGATGACACAAAATAATACGAACACATACTCAATCACAAGACTACAGCACGATAAGATATCGAACAAAAATTAAATACAACACAAGTCAAAAAGTAATAATCTAACTCAACAAATATCCAAGTCTCATCAAAAATGCCGGAGACAAATCCGGTACCAAATAGTCTGCTAAAAGAACTAACTAGAAGATTAGTGATTCCGGCTAGACCTCCCGGAATCACAACTAAACTGCCAAGCCCAAGTTGCAGCTACTCACCATATGGTCCATAAAGTGCCGGACACCGGTCCTCTAAGGCATAGTCTGGAAAAATGTTTCCAGTCAGGAAGGAGCAAAGTACAAATCTCAAATAACAGTTCTATTTAATTGATAAGGACTATAAAGCAATAAACAGATGATGCTAGATACTGAGAGAAAACAGTGAATAAATGCAATGGCAAAATGAAGAGATAGGCAATGTAAAGAGACAGGCAATAGGCAATATGGTACAGTCAGTGCATATATGAAAATGAAAAGAACAAGGTACAGTATCATATACGGGTGATGTAGTATATGATTTAAAATAGGGAACTATAATCTATTCTAAGTGTTTGAAATAGTAGTTTCGAAATGTAATCGGCTTGGGAACATGTACGATAGCTATAGGGCCTGGCTAATCATATGTGAAGAGCATGATTAACACTTACATTGTTCTACACTGCAATAAGAGGTTATGATCACATTTCTTACTAACTACTTCCCCGCCCCCAACTAGTACTGTGGATCCAACCATGACACGTCATGATACACGAGCAAGTCCAATCTATCATGTACGATGTCTAATATATATGTCGTGTACAATGTTAATACGATAATCAATGTAACATCTCATGACTGCAGATCCAAGCTATACTATTCCGTGTAGCATAGTGTCAAGGATTCAGATATAATATTTCTAGATTATTGAACTTATAGAAATTATCAATAATTAGAAATTATCAGAGAATGTACTTGCCTTGGGTCCTTAGCTGGTAATTATTGATGTCCTGTTCCAGAATATCCCCTGGACGAAGCAACAGTCCTATAAACATATCAAAATATCACTTGTATCAGGTGCTACCCTAACACACAGTCTATAAACACTGAATTTGGGACTACTCTAGGTATGATACTGGTCACCTAGGGTCACCTAGTAGATAGATACATAAATATACATAACACATATTATATATATACTACCAGTATTTAAGAATATATACATTTGAATATATATATACATAATTATATTTATATATATATACTAGTGAAAATATACATGTATTATATTTATACATACACCAATAAATATACCTATACAATATACGCATAAAAGTACATATATATACACTAAATACAATTATATATATATGCTACACATATATATATACCAAAATATCAACCTATACATATACAAAATATACGTACTAAAATACGTACTAAAATATATCATTTAATACTAATACATATATAGATATATATCTATCAAAATACGTATTTAATACACATATTCTATATGAAAATACAATACAATATTCAACATATATCATTTAAATACGTATATACTAATTTATCAAATACATACATTATATATTAAACATACACTATACTATACATTAATTAATATATACAAATACATATACATATATTAATATATACATAAACGTATATACGTATATATATATATATATATATATATATATATATATATATATATATATATATATATATATATATACATATGAGGAAGGAGGAGGGAGAGGCTCACAGTGGGGGCTGGCTTGCTGGCCGGAGTACGGCCGGAGGGAAGAAGAGCAGAGGGAGAGGGAGCTCGGCAGGGAGGAATGGGGGAGAAGCAGTGGTTGCCGGAGGGTGGCTGGAGTATGATGATGGTGGTGGAGGTGATAGATGATGGAGGTGGTGGAGGTAATAGGTGATGGAGGGAGGAAGACACAGCAGGGAGTGGCCGGACTTGATGGTGGTGGTAGTGGTGATTGGGAGCAGCGGGCCGCCGGGGTACACAGGGAGTCGGCTGTAGTCGGGATGGTGGGAGGCCGGAGGTCGGGTTGCCCGAGGGTGGAGCTGCCGGAGTTGAGGAAAGTAGCAGAGGGAGGGGAGTTGTCCGGCGGAGGGAGGAAGCTCGGGTTGGCCGCCAGAGTGCTGGGCTCGGCCGGGGTACGCAGGTGGAGCTGCCGGAGGGTGGACGGGAGGGGAGTAGTAGTGGTGATGATGGTAGTTGATGATGGTGGAGATGGTGATAATGGTGGTGACGTTGGGAGGTTGCAGCCGGAGTGGGGAGTTGTCCGGCGGAAGAGGAAGAGCAGAGGGAGGGCTGGTGGAGTAGTGAAGGGGAGTAGCCAGCGGGTTGGCCGCCGGGGCTGAGCAACGGCAGGAAGTCGGGGTAGGGGTGAGTGAACAGTGTTTCCTCCCCCCTTTCTTTCTCTTTTGAATTTTGAAATCAAAGTAAAAGAAGAAGAAGAAAGGAAAGAGAAGAAGAAAGTAAGAAGGAATTGGAAATGTAGCCTACGGTTGGTTGAGGGGGATGGTGGCATGTGAGATGGGGCTACCTAGGTTTTTGGGGATTAGGGTTTGATGTGACATGACATTGAATAAGGAGAGGGGGTGTTGAAATCAAGGGTTAGGATTGGCCCATTAAATGTGTGGTCCAGATTGGTCATGGAGAATTTTATGTGGGAATGAGGGTGAGGTTAGTTAAAATATTATTAGGGATTCCTCATTGGTTTAATCAAATGGGTGTTGACACAAAAATGCAAATTTATAAATTAGCCCCCTTAAATTTGGATATTTGCACAGACGCATGAAATAACGAAAATTTGGCGGGCGATTCGGTGTCCGGTGTTTTGTAGGGTCAGGGGGCGCTGTATGTTTGGTATGGGCTCAAATAGCAGGGCACTGGAATTAAATTGGGATTTTTAGAATCGGTTAAAATAGTATCCTCAATTTAATTAGAAATAAAATGCAAGTTGTGTTCTAAAATTAATTAGGAGTACATGGGGCCAAAATCAGGTCAGGTCATCAATACCAATAATGAAGAAGACTTAGAACAGGATATTACCCTAATTTGGGCCGCACGAAAAATAGGTCAAGATTGCCTCCAGTTTCGATTGGAACGCACAACGATACAAAATAGGAATTTATTAAATAACGTCCGCGACGATTTTTGTGCGGCTAGAAATAATGCACAGAGAGCATAATTATGAGTTGCAAAAAATAGCAGAATGGAAGACGGGCATGTCTAGGGCAAGATTGTGAAATTTGTTGGAAAGCAAAAGTCAGGGTAGCGCTCCAAATATCGAAGCAAAGGCAATGCGCAATAATTAATTAAAATACGGTAATTAATTACAATCTCCAAGAAATAAATTCTAGATAAAATAATTAAATACAGAATTCCATAATTCGGACATGTGTTCTTCTACTGGGCTTCTAGGTCAAGTCTGCTAGCTCAAAATAAATAAACACTGTATATATTTATATATTTAATTACACATCTCACATATTTATTTAAATTAAATACTTATCATGCAATTACCAAATTGTAACTACCATAATATTAAATATTATAAAAAGTCAAAAATACCCCTGTTTTCGGAACGTGGTAGTGACAAGTCTACCCTCCTTAAAAGAATTTCGTCCTCGAAATTTAAAATCCTCAAAGTAGCGTTTATTCATACACATTATTATTTTCCCTCAAAGTTTAAATTCATCAACCACGAAATCAGGTAATAATCTACAATGTCTTTTCACAATTTTCAAAAATTCTGAAGTTATTGCATTCCTGAAAAATCCTCGAAATAAAATCAAAGTCCATTTTTATCAAAAATTTCCCCATAAATTTTTAGTTAATAATTCAATACTCGGAATTTAATATCCACTCCTCTAACTTGATTTTTATCAATGCACAATTATAAAATGTAATATCGTCCCACAAGTTTGAATTTAACATTTATCCATCAAAATTTTATTTCTCGATTTCCTCTTCCTCAAAATACTCAACAATACGATACTTAAGGATTCTCCAATGCAACATCCAAATATAACATTTTAAAAATTCATAACTTGCAATCCAATAATTTAATGACAATCTCCTTAATTTCCTCAAATTCTAATGATAACCTCAATCATATCATATCCTTCCTGGAATTAATACATCATAAATTCTGCCATGTTAATTTCTTAACCCTCTATTTAAATTAATGTTTATCCTCAAATTTTAATCATCTTGTCTCTCTTGTCAAGTCATAACTCCTTCATGAATCTTCGTCATGGTCAAACCCCAATAATCTTGGTCTAAAAATCTTTCCTATAATCATACAACATGCAACCCAAGGGAAATATGTACGGTCATAGTGTCTTTTGTCATGGTATTGCAGTCTCTGTATCAGGGTGTACTACTAACTACATTCTAACAAGAAAATCATGCATACAACTATTGTACTAAGGAATCAATCAATCAATCAAATAGAGAGGGACAGAAGGAAGGAAAGAACAGAACATAGCCTTCTAACACAACCATAGGTTTAATGATGCATCCAAAGTTTGATACCCTTATCCTTTTAGGGACCACTATTTCTACTACAAGCACATCCACTGCTAGCTCTCTTACCTACTACAATTGTTCATACTAGTTGTTCTTATCACCCAAGTGCACGCCAAGTGCAACACAGCACACTAAGTATTGCTCCTTCTAATACAACTCTAAATGGACACCCAAGTCTGTTTACAGTGCCATCTCAAGCATGCACAGCCAACAGATCCTTATATATGCACTTCATTCACTCATATACTAGTATATATTTCTTATCCACCATAAAATTTTATCCTCAAAATAAAATTATCAAAATTTGCTTCTCGAATGATTTAAAATAAAATGCATATACTTTCCTCAAAAGTCAAATAGCAGGACACTGGAATTAACCCCCTTAAATTTGGGTATTTGCACAGACGCATGAAATGACGAAAATTTGGTGGGCGATTCGGTGTCCGGTGTTTTGTAGGGTCAGGGGGCGCTGTATGTTTGGTATGGGCTCAAATAGCAGGACACTGGAATTAAATTGGGATTTTTAGAATCGGTTAAAATAGTATCCTTAATTTAATTAGAAATAAAATGCAAGTTGTGTTCTAAAATTAATTAGGAGTACATGGGGCCAAAATCAGGTCAGGTCATCAATACCAATAATGAAGAAGACTTAGAACAGGATATTACCCTAATTTGGGCCGCACAAAAAATAGGTCAAGATTGCCTCCAATTTCGATTGGAACGCACAACGATACAAAATAGGAATTTATTAAATAACGTCCGCGATAATTTTTGTGCGGCTAGAAATAATGCACAGAGAGCATAATTATGAGTTGCAAAAAATAGCAGAATGGAAGGCGGGCATGTCTAGGGCAAGATTATGAAATTTGTTGGAAGGCAAAAGTCAGGGTAGCGCTCCAAATATCGAAGCAAAGGCAATGCGCAATAATTAATTAAAATATGGTAATTAATTACAATCTCCAATAAATAAATTCTAGATAAAATAATTAAATACAGAATTCCATAATTCGGACAGGTGTTCATCTACTGGGCTTCTAGGTCAAGTCTGCTAGCTCAAAATAAATGAACACTGTATATATTTATATATTTAATTACACATCTCACATATTTATTTAAATTAAATACTTATCATGCAATTACCAAATTGTAACTACCATAATATTAAATATTATAAAAAGTCAAAAAATACCACTATTTTCGGAACGTGGTAGTGATATCATGCCATACCACCACACACTCTCTCGCATATCCCAATACATCTTGTTAGCACCTGGATGCATGGAATACTGAGAGCAATGCGCTTCCTGCAATACCTCCTCATGCAGCTCTCCTCTAGGCACACAAAATCTATCTCCATGTCTCAAAGATCCATCCTCTGCAATAGTAAAATTATCCTCCAATCCTGCGCTCACCTGAGCTCTGATATTCCTCAGAGACACATCCTCATACTGTGCTGCCTTGATCCTGTCCATCAAATCTGAGTGTATTTGTAATCCCAAAATCTGTATAGCACCACCAGGAATAATCACCTCAATGCCCAAGCTCTCCAAGTCCTCCAACAAATATCGATCCTGCGTCAAGAACATAGCTACCGGATACCTGTTCAAAGCATCGGCAACTATATTGGCTTTTCCAAGATGATATTGAAAAGAGATATCAAAATCCTTCATCAGTTCCAACCACCGACGCTGCCTCATGTTCAACTCCTTCTGCGTGAAAACGTACTTTAAGCTTTTGTGGTCTATAAAGATCTCCACACGCTCTCCGTACAAATAATATTTCCACAACTTCAGAGCGAATATGACGGCTGCCAACTCCAAATTATGGGTAGGATAGTTCTTTTCATGAGGACGCAATTGCCTGGATGCATAGGCAATCACTTTCCCATGCTGTGGTGCCCCGTTCCCCCTATTCGGGGAGCGCGGCTAAGAAATACTAGACGGTATCGTTCGATCGGGATAGATTGAATCAAGAACTCATCCTCGTTATGGATTTGTCTCTTCGAAATCGATTCCCATATTCAGTGGACCGTGCCCCAAGGATCGACTTAGCGGCAGAGTCAGGAGGGACCTCTCCGCTGCATTCTTTGTTGCCTAGTTTTCGCTGTCGCTTGTTGCTTTCGTGCCTTGAGTTGGTTTTCGGATTTGCTTGGGTTTTCTTGAACGGTTTCGATGGATTTCATTGGTTTCATTCTTAGGACTGCACTTCAATTCTGATAAGAGAAAGAGAGGAAGAAGTACTGATCAGCTGTTCGTGTCAATACAGGTGAACCAGCTGTAGTCGTCGCTCGAGCGGACTCCTAAAGCACTTCTTTCCTTTTCCTTCCAACTACCAAAGTGAGTGGCTACCAACCCGATTAGCTAGCCCTACTTGCTAGTCTTCACATCTAAATCTTGTGTTCGTGCTTTGCCCGATCAAACGATACCAAGTAAATAACTAAAAGATATCAAGATAATAAGGGAATAGACTTGGGAAATATTGCTTGTCAAATGAAACTTGTGAACGGTTACTTACTTATATGCTTGCTCGTTTGGAATGTTCATCATATGCATAAATATAAGTTAGAATGTATATTTTTTTCTTAAAAACTGTGCTATGTATATAACTCATTTTCAATGCAATAACTCAACAGGAAGACTATGCAAAAGTAGATCTTGCCCTGTTATTGCCCTGTGCCTGATTTGCCTCAAATGTTAACTTAGTGTACTGCGTTGATCACGGACAACTTGTGCACAAGGTCTTAGTTCCTGCGGACGGTCGCTGGGGCACTGGCACCGATCCGATCTGGACGGAAATCACGATAGTCGCCTGCTTCGGATCGAATGGCTTGTGGCGCCTCCTGTTCTCTGCGCCGCACGCCATTCCGTCCCGAGACTAGCCCGTCCATTATGGCAACGTGCCAGTGATCCCCTCGTATATTTAAACCTGTTGCTACTAACTTGTGTCTTCTTGGCAGGGAAGGCAAGGTAAGTATTATGCAGGTGGTTCAGACGGGCAGGTAAATGTCACCGAACGGTGGCGAGTTATTTCAATGATTCTATATATATGTCTTGCTGTAAAATAAACTAAGACAAGATAGAAACCCACAAATATGCATGCTTCATTAAAACAACGTGTTGATTGGTATAGTTGGGATAGCTTGCCTTCACCAGTACGTTTTGATGTACTGACCCTCGTTGAAACAGGTTCCCCGCGCTAAGGAGAGCCGAGCGAGGAGCAGGAGACAAACCCCCAATCCAGTCCAGCTGTAGGCACGCCTCGACCGTGCCAACCTTTGAAGCATTTTGAAGAAGAAGAAGCATTTTGAAGATAGAAGCTAGCCACCAAGCAACCATGCAATTTCGTGGCAAAGCAGTCGTTCCGACGCAAGGTCTTATATTTTGAGTTTAGTAAAGGATGTAATCAAAAGGACTGCTATCTCATTTTGTGTCAACACTTTTGTAAGCCCATAGAGGCAATCCTTATGACTCAGTTCAAGGAGTTTGTAATAGATGTTCATATTATCAATAAAAGAGAACTTTTCCATGTTTCAATATGTGTTTCAATTATCTGCGTACTCTGAATATGTGCTTGCTATGCGAAACAAAAATACTTAGCCTTGTGCGGAGAGCAACCTAGGCCCGCACGGCGGTCACGCCCGGGGGACGACTATCGATTCTGCGGAATCGGGGCATGACATGTTGGTATCAGAGCACAGCTTCAAAGTTCCTTTGACTTGAACTGGAAAAGTTTCCTTAACGATAAATTCCTGTGCGAACTCCTGAACTCGTTAAGGCCAAAATGAGATGCGTTCATGCAATAAGTCCATAATACATTATGATCCTGATGTAATTTACCTTCCTTTCAAGGAACGACGCAAGCGCAACCATCAGCGCTGGCGCCATGCGAGACAAGGACTCAGGAGAGCAGTTCCGGAACTTCAGGAAGCTCTCGGAGCCAACAGGGCATGTCTCGATCAGATTCTCTTCAGCAGGTGATGCAAATGTTCATGGAGCAACGACAAAGGGATGATGCCCACCAAGCCAAGTTCGAGAGCAACTTAGAGGCCCGGCTCTCAGTCCAACAAAAGCAGGTAGATACCCTGCAGCAGCTTGTTCAGACCCTGGCCTCCAACCATTCTGCCGCAACGACAGCTACACCAGTGGAGCAGCCAGTGCTTGAAGTCGAACCACCGCTAGTGCCAAGGACGAGGGAAGTGACTGCCTTCCCCTTTGGCAACTTCAAGAAGGTCTGCAACACGCCGTTTAATGGGACTGAGGACCCGATCGTGGCCCTAGATTGGCTCGCCGAGCTTGAAGATCATTTTTCTTTCCTAGAAGTGCCGGAAGACAAGCGCGTCACCTGTGCCCAACTATTGCTTCGCCTCAACGCGCACGACTGGTGGGACGTGCATCGACGATCTCTTCAACTTGGCCATGGAAAGGAGGCGATCGCATGGACGACTTTTCGTGCCGCGTTCGAGGAGGAGTTTATACCCCCACCACTACGACGTCAACGGGAAAACGATTTCGTTCAACTCCGGCAGGGCAGCATGACGGTGAAGCAATACTCGGCAGAATTCAATAAACTGGCCAAATTTGCTACCGCTTATCTACCGGATGCAGCGAGTCGTGCTAGACGATTCGAAGGAGGGCTACGTCCTGGCATTCACGGGCACGTAGCCGTTCCGCAGTATCAGACGATGCGGGAAGTATTAAACCACGCCCTTTCGCTCGAACCGCAGTATCCTCACGTTGCCGCCGGCGCTGTGCAACCTTCCAATCACAAACGCCAAGGCAACGATAGAGGAAACAACGCTGCAAAGCGTCAAAATAACGGCGGTCGTCAGCGAGAAAACCAGGGGCAGCGTTGCACCTACTGCAACAGAAGAGGGCACACCGAGAATGTCTGTCGCAAGCGGCTCGGCACTTGCCTCAAATGCGGCGATCCTGGCCATCAGATTAGCAGCTGTCCGCTTCGTACACCGCAACAACCAGATCAGACTCCGGCTCCTCAGGCAAATCGAGCGGCGCCTCAGCCAGGGCGTAATCAAGCTCAAGGCCGAGTCTACACCTTGACACGGGAAGAAGCTCTAGCTTCGGATACCGTCATGTCAGGTACCTTACTTTTCAATAATATACCTGCTCGCGTTCTATTTGATTCAGGTGCAACCCATAGCTTTATTTCTATAAACTTTGCCACGAAGAACAATATAAAAATGACTCCGTTGCATTTAGATTTAAGCGTTAGCACCCCATCTGGTACAAAAATTCCTGTCTGTTCAGCATGCCTAGGCGGTTATATCTGTATTGGGGAGAGAAAGCTGTCACTTGATGTTTTAGTTCTTGATGTACGGGATTATGATATCATTTTGGGAATGGACTGGCTAGGCGCGTGCGCGGCAACTATTGAGTGTGCAGAGAAGCGAGTCGTTTTCCGTCTGCCCGGAGAAGCCGTGTTCTGTTACACCAGTAGTCCAGCGAACAATGCGACCAGGGCCTGCATGGTGATTTCGGCAAAATCTGCTCGGCGAATGCTCTACACAGGCTGCGAGGGATTCCTAGCATCGGTTCGGGACACACGACAGGACTACGCAAACGTCGAGTCAACTTCCGTTGAGGCAGAGTTCCCCGATGTGTTCCCGAGCGAACTATCCGATATACCGCCAGACCGAGAGATTGAATTCACTATCGACACATTTCCAAATACACAGCCAATTTCCAAGCCTCCGTACAGAATGGCACCTGCAGAGCTGAATGAATTAAAGCGCCAACTCCAGGAATTACTTGATCGCGGGTTCATCCGTCCGAGCGTGTCTCCTTGGGGCGCTCCCGTGCTCTTTGTGAAGAAAAAGGACGGAACTCTACGCCTCTGCATAGACTATAGGGAATTAAACAAAGTCACAATCAGGAACAAATATCCTCTGCCACGGATAGACGACTTATTTGATCAGTTACAAGGGGCAACGGTGTTTCCTAAAATTGATCTTCGCTCGGGTTACCACCAGCCGAAGATTAAGCCAGAAGACGTGCCCATGACTGCTTTCAGAACCCGCTACGGCCATTACGAGTTTTCTGTGATGCCGTTTGGACTAATGAATGCTCCTGCTGCATTCATGGATATGATGAACCGTGTCTTTAGGCCCTTCATCGATAAATTCGTGGTGGTGTTTATCGATGACATCTTAGTGTACTCGAAGACTAGGGATGAACACGCAGGACACCTGCGGATGGTGCTGCAAACCCTTCGAGACCACAAGTTGTATGCCAAATTAAGCAAATCAGAATTTTGGCTGGACAGTATCTCGTTTTTGGGGCATATCATCTCCTCGGAAGGCATCTCAGTTGATCCGAAGAAGATAGAAGAAATCACGCAGTGGAAACGACCGGAGTCAGCTAGCGACATCCAAAGTTTCCTTGGTTTAGCAGGGTACTACCGGAGATTTATACAAAATTTTGCTAGGATTGCTTCGCCCTTGACTCAGTTGACACGAAAGGGTGCGAAGTTTACTTGGACAGAGGACTGTGAAGCTTCGTTTACGGAGTTAAAGCAGCGCCTCATCTCTGCCCCAATTCTCACTCTGCCGAACGGACCGGATGACTTTAAATATATAGTGATGCCTCAGGAAAGGGTCTAGGATGTGTCCTGATGCAGCGCGATAAGGTGATAGCCGACGCGTCTAGACAGCTAAAGCCTCACGAGCAGAACTACCCAACGCATGATCTCGAACTTGCCGCGGTAGTGTTTGCATTGAAGCTGTGGCGTCACTATCTTTATGGTGTACCGTGTAAAATCTATACGGACCATAAAAGCTTGAAATACTTGTACACTCAAAAAGGATTTGAATCTTCGGCAGCGGCGATGGCTTGAACTCCTGAGCGACTTCGATCTCACGATCAGATACACGCCTGGAAAGGGAAATGTAGTAGCTGACGCGTTGAGTCGAGTGTTTGTAGGGAGTTTGGTTATTGATGATAGGCTGCGCCGAGATCTTGAATCACTGGGTATTACACTGAAAATAAGATATAAGAAGTGGGCGCAAGTAGCTCAACTGCGCCTCGAGCCCGACTTGTTACACAAAGTGAAGGCCGCTCAGAAGGACGACCCGTTCCTGCAGAAGATTCATGCCCTCATCTTGGCAGGAAAGGCGTCCGACTTTGCGGTAAGCACAGATGGGATGCTTCAAGTAAAGGGAAGACTATGTGTTCCGAACGATGCGGCCCTCAGACAAGAGATACTCATGGAAGCTCACTATGCTAGTTATACTTCTCATCCGGGTAGCACAAAGATGTATCGGGATATTCGCACGACGTTTTGGTGGCACGGCTTGAAACGGGATGTGGTGCAGTTTGTGTCGCATTGCATGGCTTATCAACGAATAAAGGCCGAACACCAGAAACCAGGCAGAGAGCTACAGAACCTTGCTATTCCGGAGTGGAAATGGGATGATATAACGATGGACTTTATTGTTGGCTTGCCGAGGACGCAACGGGGACATGATGCAGTCTGGGTTATCGTCGATCGACTCACCAAGTCAGCTCACTTTCTGCCTATCAAATCTACTTGGAGTGCCGACCGCCTGGCTCAGATATATCTCAACGAAATCGTCCGACTTCACGGCGTGCCCGTAACCATAGTCTCCGATCGAGATGGTCGATTCATATCATGTTTCTGGGGAAGCCTGCAGTCAGCAATGGGGACGAAGTTGAAATTTAGCTCCGCCTACCATCCACAGACCGATGGCCAAACAGAGCGCGTCAACCAGATCCTCGAAGACATGCTGCGACTCTACGCCTTGGACACGAAGACTAGTTGGGACCTTCATCTACCTCTAGCCGAATTTGCTTACAATAATAGTTATCAATCAAGCATTCAAATGGCGCCGTATGAGGCGTTATACGGGCAGAAGTGTAGATCTCCTATCTGTTGGGACGAAGTCGGGGAGCGGCAAGTACTTGGCCCTGAGCTCGTGGAGCAGACCGTCCAGAAGGTTCGGCTGATTCGGGACAGATTAAAGATAGCTCAAAGTTGTCAAAAGAGCTATGCGGATGTTCATCGGAGACCGCTAGAGTTTCAAGTAGGTGACCGGGTATTCCTCAAGGTCTCGTCCATGCGAGGGGTCAGCAGGTTCGGAGCGAAGGGAAAGCTAAGTCCACGATTTGTCGGCCCGTTCGAAATACTAAAGCGGGTTGCTTCAGTTGCTTATCAGATTGCCCTACCACCATCCCTAGCTGACGTACATGATATATTCCATGTTTCCCAACTTAGAAAATATGTGTACGATCCAAGCCACGTGGTAGACCTGGGACAACTGAACCTTCAGCCCGACTTGACGTATGTAGAACAGCCGGTACAAATTTTGGATAGAAAAGAAAAGCTGCTTCGGACCCGTTCGGTTCCTCTAGTGTGCGTGCTTTGGCAGAATCACTCTGTCGAAGAATCTACTTGGGAGCTCGAATCCGATATGAGGGAACGGTTCCCCTCATTATTTCCTAGTGGTAGGTTTTATTCCTTAAGTTTCAGGACGAAACTTCCAATTAGTTGGGTAGGATGTGGTGCCCCGTTCCCCCTATTCGGGGAGCGCGGCTAAGAAATACTAGACGGTATCGTTCGATCGGGATAGATTGAATCAAGAACTCATCCTCGTTATGGATTTGTCTCTTCGGAATCGATTCCCATATTCAGTGGACCGTGCCCCAAGGATCGACTTAGCGGCAGAGTCAGGAGGGACCTCTCCGCTGTATTCTTTGTTGCCTAGTTTTCGCTGTCGCTTGTTGCTTTCGTGCCTTGAGTTGGTTTTCGGATTTGCTTGGGTTTTCTTGAACGGTTTCGATGGATTTCATTGGTTTCGTTCTTAGGACTGCACTTCAATTCCAATAAGGGAAAGAGAGGAAGAAGTACTGATCAGCTGTTCGTGTCAATACAGGTGAACCAGCTGTAGTCGTCGCTCGAGCGGACTCCTAAAGCACTTCTTTCCTTTTCCTTCCAACTACCAAAGTGAGTGGCTACCAACCCGATTAGCTAGCCCTACTTGCTAGTCTTCACATCTAAATCTTGTGTTCGTGCTTTGCCCGATCAAATGATACCAAGTAAATAACTAAAAGATATCAAGATAATAAGGGAATAGACTTGGGAAATATTGCTTGTCAAATGAAACTTGTGAACGGTTACTTACTTATATGCTTGCTCGTTTGGAATATTCATCATATGCATAAATATAAGTTAGAATGTATATTTCTTCTTAAAAACTGTGCTATGTATAGAACTCATTTTCAATGCAATAACTCAACAGGAAGACTATGCAAAAGTAGATCTTGCCCTGTTATTGCCCTGTGCCTAATTTGCCTCAAATGTTAACTTAGTGTACTGCGTTGATCACGGACAACTTGTGCACAAGGTCTTAGTTCCTGCGGACGGTCGCTGGGGCACTGGCACCGATCCGATCCGGACGAAACTCACGATAGTCGCCTGCTTCGGATCGAGTTGCTTGTGGCACCTCCTGTTCTCTGCGCCGCACGCCATTCCGTCCCGAGACTAGCCCGTCCATTATGGCAACGTGCCAGTGATCCCCTCGTATATTTAAACCTGTTGCTACTAACTTGTGTCTTCTTGGCAGGGAAGGCAAGGTAAGTATTATGCAGGTGGTTCAGACGGGCAGGTAAATGTCACCGAACGGTGGCGAGTTATTTCAATGATTCTATATATATGTCTTGCTGTAAAATAAACTAAGGCAAGATAGAAACCCACAAATATGCATGCTTCATTAAAACAACGTGTTGATTGGTATAGTTGGGATAGCTTGCCTTTACCAGTACGTTTCGATGTACTGACCCTCATTGAAACAGGTTCCCCGCGCTAAGGAGAGCCGAGCGAGGAGCAGGAGACAAACCCCCAATCCAGTCCAGCTGTAGGCACGCCTCGACCGTGCCAACCTTTGAAGCATTTTGAAGAAGAAGAAGCATTTTGAAGATAGAAGCTAGCCACCAAGCAACTATGCAACTTCGTGGCAAAGCAGTCGTTCCGACGCAAGGTCTTATATTTTGAGTTTAGTAAAGGATGTAATCAAAAGGACTGCTATCTCATTTTGTGTCAACACTTTTGTAAGCCCATAGAGGCAATCCTTATGACTCAGTTCAAGGAGTTTGTAATAGATGTTCATATTATCAATAAAAGAGAACTTTTCCATGTTTCAATATGTGTTTCAATTATCTGCGTACTCTGAATATGTGCTCGCTATGCGAAACAAAAATACTTAGCCTTGTGCGGAGAGCAACCTAGGCCCGCACGGCGGTCACGCCCGGGGGACGACTATCGATTCCGCGAAATCGGGGCGTGACACATGCTGCTGAAGAACATAACCCAAACCCTTCCCCGATGCATCACTATAAATAGTGAAACCTCCGGACCCTGATGGCAACGTCAAAATAGGAGCAGTCGTCAACCTCTTCTTCAACTCCTCAAAAGCAGCCTGGCAATCCTTCGTCCAAACAAACTTCACATCCTTCCTTGTGAGTCTGGTCATCGGCTCGGCAATCCTCGAAAAATCTTGCACAAACTTCCTGTAATAGCCTGCCAATCCCAAGAAACTCCTGATCTCTGCTACCGAACTCGGAGTCTTCTAAGATTCCACTGCCGAAATCTTCTTCGGATCCACTAAAATACCATCACCAGTCATAACATGCCCCAAGAATTCCACCTTATCCAAGAAAAACTTAGACTTGGACAACTTTCCATACAGCTTCTCCTTCCTCAGTACAGCCAACACAATCCTCAAATGCTCCTCATGCTCCTCCGGTGTCCTCGAGTATATGAGTATGTCGTCGATGAACACCACCACGAACTTGTCAAGTTACTGGTGGAACACCTTGTTTATCAAGTTCATAAATACCGCCGGTGCATTAGTCAAACCAAACGACATCACCATAAACTCGTACTGACCATACAGAGTCCTAAAAGCAGTCTTCGGTATTTCCTCCGGCTTCACCTCCACCTGATGGTAGCCTGATCTCAAATCTATCTTAGAAAATACCTTGGCTCCACTCAACTGATCAAACAGATCATCAATCCGTGGAAAATGATACTTATTCTTGATAGTGAGATTATTCAAAGCTCTGTAATCAATGCACATGCGCACCGATCCATCCTTTTTTGGTACAAACAATATCGGGGCTCCCCATGGTGAAGAACTAGATCTGATAAACCCCTTATCCTGTAATTCATCCACCTGCTTCTTCAACTCTACCAGCTCGCTATTGTTTACTCTATAGACATGTTGCAAAATTGGTTCTGCACCTGGCACCAAGTCTATAGAAAATTTAACATCTCGATCTGGCGGCAATCCTGACAATTCCTCAGGAAACACATCCAAGAACTCTGCTATCAAAGAATGTGGCAACTCCTTGTCTTCCTCCATAGATCCACAAATAATGCCTTCTCCCTGCTCCGCAGCTCCTCTAGCAAACTCGAACTCTGGCTCTCCTGGCGGACCAAACAAAACTCTACCTCCTCTACAATCTATGCTAGCACGGGGCCTACTCAACCAATCCATCCCGAGTACAATGTTATAGCTCGAAAGTGGCATTACAAGTAGACACGCACTCAACTCCCGACCTCCCAAAGTAACTCTCCGATCCTTGCAAATATCATTAACCAGGATAATGCCTCCCCCGATCATGATCTTACAAGTCCTAAGTAAAGACTCAGCTACCAAACCATGCTTTAGAGCAAAAGAAATAGATACAAAACTATGGAAAGCACCACTATCAAACAAAGCTAAAGCTAGAATGAAATCAAGAAGAATAGAACCTGCGATGACATCTCCGGTGGGTTCATCCTCCTCGACGGTCATAGCAAACGCTCGTTCTTACTGAGCACCTCCCTGCTGCTGATTCTGGATAAAATACTGCTGCTGTGTCGAAAGCGATCCCCTCGGCTGTGCTGCAGGTGGTCTCGTTTGTGCCCTCGGAGCTAAAGCTGCTCCCTGAACTGCACGACGAGGAAACTCCCTCGATTGATGCCCTTCAGTACCACAATACAAACAAACTCCTAACCTCCTCTTACAAACTTCCCAGATGTGGCCGGGCTTCTTGTAGTAGTTGCATGGAGCTTGCTGTAACTGTCTCTGCTGCTGAGGTGCCTGGTGAAAAGGAGTTCTAGGTTGAGTCTGGTTCTGTTGTGGCTACTGGAAAGGTCTGGACTGGAAATGAGGACGTTTGGCAGATACTGCACTGTCGTTGGCCCCTAGAAAAGAATTACGGTCTCTCTAGGGCTTCAAACCCAACTCCCGCTCAACCTTGCATGCCTCCGTAAGTATCTCCGAGTATGTCTCATAAAAAGAGGGAACAAGAATCTTCACTTCCCAGTTTAGACCCTCACGGAAACAAATAGCTCAAACTTCTGGCTCTCTCACTAGATACTCTGCAAATCGGCTCAACCTGCTGAACTCTGTAGCGTACTCCTCCACAGACATGCTCCCCTGAATGAGACTCTCAAACTGTCTCCCCAAGTCTAGCCTGTCTGCCAGGGCAAAAAACTTCTTCTTGAAAAGGTCCTTGAATACCTTCCAAGATTGTCCTGCGTCAACCAGAACTGGCTCATTCCTGAACCAAGTACGAGCGACGTTGAACAGTTGAAATCCTACCTCCTCAACCTTCAGATCCTCAGAAAGACAGGATACCCTCATAAGATGCTCAATGTCCTCGAGCCAATCATCAGCATAGACGATGCCCTCCGTCCCCTTGAAAACCCTAGGCTCCAGTTTCTTGAAGTCCTGAATATTGCCTGGACAAAGCTGAGCAACCTGAGGAACATCCTGCTGATGGATCGGAAGTCCTCTCTCGACTACAGCACGAGCAAGCTGATGAGCACTCTCGATGCCCTGCCATAGAACGTTGGTCTGCCTCTGATGTGCCTCTGACTGAGCCCTCTGTGCCTCGAGCATCTTACGAAACAGTGTAAACATCTGTGATGCCTCTGCTGGCACAGGAGGTGGAGGTGGAAGCCCCTCAGATACAACTGGCATAGTCCTCTGAGTAGTTGGTGGACCTCTGAAAGCAGCTGACACTCCAATCACCGGAGAAGTGACTGGTGCAGGCCCTCAGGATGTCGCAGACCTCTCAGAAGCTGCTCTCCCATGCTGCGATCTAGTCTTAGGCGACATCCTGAGACAAAGCGAAAGAAGAATCAATATGGCACAAGATGTAAGACATCAAAGAAAGGACAAATTAAGAGATCAAGTATCAATATCAAAAGAGAATAGTTGAATCAAAAGAATTTTCCTAGATGTGATTGAGTATCTCAGTCTATATCCTATATCCTATCGTAGGCTCGTAGTAGTACAACTAAATTGTCGCACTACCACGATATCACATACTTTGTGAAGCTGGACCTGCATGGGCCACCACCAAAAACGTGTCACGACCCGTACCCTGTGTAAGGGTACAAGTCAGAAACAACGCCCAACTTATGCCGCAGAATCGGCGGTAGAATGCTGTCTAGATAGAAATGAACACGAATCCGATAAAGAATAGAATAGTCATAATATAACTCATGAGTCTAAAATAATACATCAATGAGTCTGAAGAAGTAACAGAAATAAGCTGGAGATAAATCCAGTACAAAAGAATACTACGAAGCTACAACTCCTGGGTCAACTGTCTCAGTTAGGATAAGTCCTTCCTGAGCCAGGGTCTCAGAATCTAAACCCACAACATCCTGGGGTCCATAATAGGTAGGGTACCACTCCTCAGTGTCATCTGGAAAATATATCCAGTCAGGAAAGGAGCAGAGTACATCTCTAACAACAGTTCTAATCAATGATAAAAACTATGTAATAGTAAATAGCTGTGGATAAACAAGATGCACAATAGATACAAGAGATATATATACAATAAGGAAATACTGGAAATAAATACAATAATGAACAATATGCCAATGAAACAAGAATACTAATGACTAAGTGTGTTAGTACTAGCTTAACATGTGATCGGCTTGGGCAAGATGCAATGTGGCCTGGCTAATCATACGTGCGGTGTATGATCAACACTATTCAGTAATCAGTACTTGATACAATAGGGATATTGATCACATATCTATACTAATACTCCCCACCCCGACTGGTATAATAGATCCAACCCCGGTATGCTATGGCACGAGATTCCCCAAGAAGATAGCTAGTCTTTCCGAGAATCGGTGTCTATACATGTACAAGATAACCAATGAAATAATACTTGCACCATATACACCATATACCAAAGAATAATATCTCATGACGAGATCCAGATATACCAATCCGTGTAACCATAGTATCAAGAGAACATGGATATCTATACTAGATACAATGAACATAGAGGATATCATAAATGAGAAACTATCAGAGAATGTACTCGCCTGAAGTCCAATGAATAGTCTCACAGATGTCTGACTCGGTGCCTCGAAGACCTAGATATGGAATACAACATCAATACAAGGTCCCGAAAAAAGAATAAGTTAAACTAGTCAACTTCTAGGTCAATAAGTCAATTTTAAGTCAAAAGTCAACTATGGTCAACTCTAAGTCAACTATGGTCAACTATAGTCAAACCAAGGTCAACTATCTATTTCTAAGTTGCAATAAGTCTAACAAAAAAATCTTGGGTCAAGATATTAAAATCTAAGTCATAAAAACCACATCTTAAAATATTAGGATACCGTATCTCCGGATACGTAAATTTCAAGATAAATATCACAATACATATATATCAAACAATTATGTATAATAATATAGAATATTAATTTATACATCAAATAGGTACCATAGTTTTGAACCAACTTGGTATCCCAACAATAACCATAATCTTGATACCCAAACCCCGTATCTTGAGTATCCCACTTACCTTGGTTCCTCAAGGTAATACTCAATACCTTGATATACTAATACCCTCATATATAATATATAAATATATACTAATATTATACAAATAAGAAATATAGCAATAATAGTATATTATCTCAATATTAATATATATATATATATACATATATATATAAATATAGTATATAAACACATATATAATAATCTGCCTAACTGTCGCTGAAAATAGTATTGAAAAACACTGATACGCTGAAACCAAGCTTTTAATGACAGTTCTGGCTGTCACTGAAGCCGCCGTCGCTGCTGCTATTTGGAATCTGCAGTGTTGCTGCTGCTTTGGTGACGGTTTACAACCGTCACCATTTTCGCAGTCGCTGCTGCAGCATTAAGTTTTCCCGCTGCTGCTGTATTAATGACAGCGGCTGCTGTCATTAATTGTCTGCCACTGCTACAGCGGCTGCTGCTGCATTAATGACAGCGACTGTTGTCATTAATACCTCCGTCACTAAAAACCTGAATATATATATATATATATATATCATCCAATTAAATATATATATATATATATATATATATATATATATATATATATATTTATAATAACTATACACACCCTCTCCTATTATTATGTACATATTTAATATAGCAACAACACACACATACAACATATATAATAAATATACATCTATACATATAAATAAATAATCATATAATAACTATAAATAATCTAATTACTTAATTAAACCTACACATATATTTTATAAAAACATATTCATATATTTATATCCCTAACATATATTATAACATATATACTAATGCATGTAGAAGAAAGCTATATAATATATATTCTATTAGTACATATATAGTACATAGACCTATGCTACAATATACACTATAATAAATATACCATAATACATATATAATATATATATATATATATATATATATATATATATATATATATATATATATATATATATATATATATATATATATATATATATATATATATATATACACAATTATAATTCAAGAATTAAAGTACAATTAATTAGATCTACACATAAATACACAACACATGGAAAGTATCACACCATATCCCACTAGATCTAGGATACGCATGCGACACGAGTCCACCACACATCCAATTGCACCCCGAAGGACACAAATAAGTCACATATAATATTTATGAACAAAACAAAGTGTCAAATATAGATCTATGTGTCCGTGTCAAAATACGACGTATAAAGTCCCGTGTCGGAGGAAAAATCCCCAAAACAAAACGTATCACCAAATTGTTGGGATACGACCTACACGTACCCAATTGTGGACACGACACTTGCCCCAAACATATAAACACATGCCAAATTGATCTATAGGATCAATTGACACACACAACAAATGTCATTCTCGGAATTTTCCCAAAATTGACACAAAAAATACCATAACTTTCTCAATAGGCCTCTTATGAACACAAAACCAAATCCTATGGATAGTATATGCATATGGGTTGATTTTTCATGATTAAATATCATATTTAGAAGCTATTTTAAGGGGAAAAAACTGAATTGTACCTATTGGGAGATGGATTCCCAATGAAATCTCCAATTGAGATAAAATTGCCTCCAACTTGTAGATCCTTGCTCCTTCTTGTAGATCCTTGCTCCTTCTTGTAGATTCTTCCTTCCTCCTTCTAGATCCTTGCTTCTCAAGTATTTAATGGTTATTTGGGAAGAAATTGGAATGAATTTGGTAGGGAAATGAAGTGGAAATGAAGGAAATTTGGTAGTGGAAAATTCTAGATCTGATTTGGAATGAAAAAGAGGAAAGAGAATTTTCTCCTCTTTTTAAATAGGCTGGCCCCTTTCCTCTCCCTCAAGTTATCATATAATATACATTATACCCCTTGGAGCCTCTCATGAAGAAATAATTAAGGAAGGAAGCTTCTAGTCTAATGATTTAATTAATTTAATCCATCTCCTTAACAATGGATTTTCTAAATGGGCTAAGTTTAACTAATTAATTCATGTTGGTCCATGGGTCCAAACTAAACTAGTTAGGTCCACTAACACAAGTCCAAAATAATTAGTTAACATCTAACAATAATTAAATAATACAACAAATAATTATTTATCAAGCACAATATTTAATTAAATAGGAAATTACTAAAATATCCTTTCCTAGAAAATATGGTAGTGACAACTTCAGATGGTCATAACTTCTTCAATACACCTCCAAATAACATAGTTCAAAGCTTGGATGAAAGAGAAAACTTTTCTCAACAACTTTTGTATTAAAGACCGAGCCCAATAATAATTGTAACAACTTTAAATAGTCTTCTAAAACTGAATCTTGTCACAGAAACTGCACCCAAAAAAATGACTAAGTACTTGGCCGAACCCAACCATGGGTGACCGATTTCCATTGATCAAATCTATATTTATTCATTATGGGGATGGATCCCGTTTCCATCAATCTTTGCCTCCATCCTCACGCGGAGAAAGTTCTCAAACAGTAGTCATACCTGCCTTCCTACGACAGAAGTTATGCTTCTCTTTTGGTAGAGGTTTTGTCATCATGTCAGACGAATTTTGGCTTGTATCAATCTTCTTAATATGCATCAAGCAATTCTCCAAAGCATCTCGGACCCAGTGATGACGTACATTGATGCGCTTTATCCTTAAGTGATAGGTAGCATTTTTACTCAAGTCAATGGCGCTCTGACTGTCACAATATAGAGTGTACTTCTCTTGCTTGAGAGATAACCCCTATAGAAAATTTTTCATCCATAAGAGCTTCTTGCTGGCTTCTGTAGCAGCAATATATTCATCTTCTGTGGTGGATAGAGCGATACACTTTTGCAGCTTTGATTGCCATGATACGACTCCCTCTACAAATGTAAACAAGTATCCTGATGTGGACTTTCTCTTGTCCAAGTCACCTGCCATGTCAGAATCACTGTAACCTTCCAAGATAGGTTTGCCATCTCCAAAATATAAAAAATATTTAGAGGTTCTTGTAAGATATCTTAGGATCCACTTTACTGCTTTCCAATGTGCTTTACCAGGATTGGAAAGAAAATGACTTACCATTCCAACTGCATGTGCTATATCGGGTCTTGTACAAACCATTGACTTACCAATGCCAAGCTCTTCTTCAATTTGCAAACTAAGTATTTCTTGCCCTTTACCTGAAAACCCTCTAACTGCTCCATATAGATTTCTTTCGCCAAATCACCATGGAGAAATATAGTCTTCACATCTAACTGCTCAACTTTAAGACCTTGGGAAGCAACAAGACCAAGAATAACGCGAATAGAAGACATCTTCACTACAAGAGAAAGTATTTCTTCATAGTCAATAGCTTGCTTCTGATTGAAATCTTTCACCACGAGGCGAGCTTTGTACTTGACTTGGCCATTTCCTTCATTCTTGATTTTGAACGCCCATTTTTTATTCAAGACTTTTCTGTTCTTCAATAGCTCCACCAAGTCATAAGTGTGGTTCTTATGCAAAGAATCCATCTCCCCTTACATAGCTTTCTTCCACTTGGCATGATCATCATGAGCTTGTGCTTCATGGAAACTTTCTGGTTCACCTGCATCTGTCACCATAATATATTCTGAAGTAGGATATCTAGTTGAGGTTTGTCGTTCCCTCTCCGACCGTCTTAACTGAGGTACTGGTGGCTGATCCATATGCGGTGGCTCTGCATGTTCATGCTTCCCCTGATCAGAACCTGGAAAACCTGTAATTTCTTCTTCTTCATGCACATCTTGAAAATTATTACTTTCTGGCATAAGAGAAGGAATAACAATAGGCATGGAGATTGGATTTGGGACAATGTGAGTATTTTGTGGCTCTTTTTCTTTTTCAAAATCAGCAAGTATTTTATCTTCACAAAATACAACATCACTGCTCCTTATAATTTTCTTGTTTATAGGACCCTATAACCTATATCCAAATTCATCATTTCTATATCCTAAGAAGATGCATGGAATGACTTTGTCATCAAGTTTTATTCTTTTCTCCTTAGGTACATGTACAAATACCTTGCACCTGAATATATGCAAGTGGGAATAGAAAATATCCTTTCCACTCTAAACCCTTTCAAGAATATCTCCATCCAAAGGACCTGAGGGGGACAAGTTTATCAAGTAGCAGGCTGTTCGCACTACCTGTCCCCAAAATATTTTTAATAATTTGGCTAAGGATAGCATACTTCTTATCCTTTCCACAATTGTGCGGTTTATTCTTTCTGCAACCCCATTATGTTATGGTGTGTGTGGGACAGTCTTTTGGTATCTAATACCATATTTAGAACAATAATCTTCAAACATCCTTGAAGTATACTCACCACCATTATTCGTGTGAATACACTTCAAGAGCTTTCCGGTTTCTCTTTCTACTTTGGTATGGAAGTCAGAAAACTTTAAAGACTTGATCTTTGGCTTTTATGACATACACCCACACCTTTCTAGATGCATCATCTATGAAGGTCACAAAGTAGGAGGCACCACTAAAGGTTTTTATATTTATGGGTCCGTACACATCCGAATAGACTAAGTCCAATATGCTGGTTTCTTTTTTATTATAATTTTTAACAAAAGCTACCCGGTATTATTTTCTAATTAAGAAATGATCACAGTGGGATAGTGTAGCACCTTGCAGGGATTGTAGTTGTCTCCTTGAGAGAGTTTTTAGTCCTTTCTCGCTCATGTGGCCAAGTCGCTTATGCCATAAATCCATAGAGGTACCTTCCAATGTTCCAAGTTTAGCATTCTCTAAGTGGAACTAAGTCTTGTAGAGAGTGCACCACTTCTTTTCTCTCGCCAATACAAGTGATCATTTGGTAAGCTTCCAGCATCCTTTATGAAAGCTGCTTGTGTATCCTTCTTAATCAAGCTTGCCGGTGGAGAGAAGATTGAGACGAAGATCGGGCACAAATCTAACATCTTTTAGAACCATCTTTGTTCCAAGGTTAGTGGTAACACAAATATTTTCAATGCCAAAAATTTGAGAAAGTTTTTGTTACCCATTTTTACCATTGCAAAGTTACCTGCATGAAGCGAAGTGAAGTAGTCCTTCCGGGGAGTAGCATGGTAGGAGGCACCATAATCAATCACCCATTCTGAGTCTTGGTAAGTGAGATTTGTACAGTCTTCTTCACATGCCGAGAAAAGCACAATTTTATTGTCAGTGACAACTGCTGCACTTTCATTCTTTTCTTGCTTCTCATTGGTTCTTTCTTCCTTTTGTTCTCTCTTGAGCTTGCGGCATTCCCATTTTATATGTCTACTCTTTCCACAGTGATATCAACTAATGTCCTTCCTAGCCTTTGATTTTCCTCTTGACTTGTCTCAGTTCTGAGGCTGTCGGCTTTTGCTCCTCCCCCTATTCTCGATGACAAGGATATGAGAATGAGAGGATCCAGATGACTTTTTTCTGATTTTTTATTTAAGAGGCTGCTGGTAACTTGGTTCATGGATGCAACTCCGTCAGGTGTGGAGTTGCTAAGAGACACCACCAGAGTCTCCCAACTATCCATAATGAGCTAAGCAGAAGAAGGGTTTGAAGCTCGTCGTCCAACACCATCTTCATAGCTACAAGCTAATTAACAATACTTTGAATTTCATTCAAATGTTTAGATATATAATTACCTTCCTTGAACTTAAGATTAAAAAGCTTCCAAATCAAGAAAGCTTTGTTGCCAACAGTCTTTCTCTCGTAGAGATCTTCAAGTTTCTTCCATAAGTTGTTCATCAAAGTCTCATCCGACACATGATGGAATACTGTATCATCCACCCATTGTCGAATAGTGCTATGGTCTTCCGGTTGAGCTTCTTCCATTCTTCTACCGTCATAGAATCTGGCTTAGAAGATTCACCTTTAACCGGTGCATAGAGGTCCTTGCAATAAAGAAGGCCCGTCATCTTCGCCTTCCATATCATCCAGTTGCGGCCATTCAAGCTGATCATCCGAATGCCACCAATGATAGTCTCCATCTCAATACAAGAAGATTAAAAACCTATGCTCTGATACCACTGGTAGAAAAATAAGACCTTTTCCGTCTTTGTGATGAGATAAAAAAATGGAAGAGAAAAGAAATTAAGAGAGAGAACACACAAGATTTATCGAGATTCAGCTCAATTTGAGCCTACGTCATTCCCCCGCCCCTTTTTCACCATTTTTACTATAATCAAATAAAAGACCGAGCCAAATAATGACTGCAACAGCTTCAAAATAGCCTCCCAAAACTGAATCTTATCACAGAACTGCACCCAGAAAAATGGCTAAGTACTTGGCCGAAGCCACCCATGGGTGACCGATTTCTATGGATCAAATCTATGTTTATTCATCATGGGATGGACCCCATTCCTATCATGCCTTATATATATATTTAATAGTCAATTTTTATCTTTTAATATAGGAATGTGGTTAAAGAATGGATAGAGATTGTAAACTCCCTCACCCAAAATAGGTATTTTGTGTATATTTTATATTATTATATTTATTATAGATATTGAATTTATTTAGAGTATTCTCTTACTTAATTAGAAAATATATTTTTTTTAGTATATTTACTTATATAAATATTTATTTAGAATTATTTTTAGGCTATTTTAGATTATTGAGATTTTTCCATAATTTTTAGTTAATTAAAAACTAGTAACACTAATTTTCTATGACTTTGAAGAATTTATTTTATCTTCAAACTTAATTAAAAATATTCCAAAATTTTATTTTAGGTTCTAAATAGTCAAATATATTTTCTAGAATTTTCTGAAAATTTTCTGAATAGTTTTAGTATTTATTGGGAGTTATTTAGACTAATAACTAATTTTTAGGACATGTAAAATTTATTTTGCAAGCCCAGGAATATAGAATGGACCCACGTTATTTTCTAGGGTTTATAATATTCTTATATATTTTAGGGAATTATTTCAGAATTTTTGGAATAATGTTATTATTTATTTTTAGTTAAATGGATAAAACTAATGTTTAGAGCTTCTCCTAATTATAGTAGTAAACTTATGAATATAAAATTATCCCAAATATTTTTCTAGGGTTTATTGGTTCAAAATATATTTTATGTAATTTTTCAAGATTTTTATTATTATTTTTAATATTTATTTGGAGTTATTTAGATTTAAAATGACTTAAATAATATTTTGATAAAGGCAAATCAAAAACAAATAATATAACAAAAACCATCCAATCAGATTCTGACACGTGTCAACCTATAAATATCCATTCAGCCACATGTATATCCCTATATATATATATATATATATATTATTATAACCCTAATTATCCCATTATCTTAGAGAGAGAGATTTTGGAGAATTGCCATCTAGGGTTCCTTCATCTTCCACAAGCCATTGCGCATAGCTCCGGACTCCAAATGAGGTCTAGTTTCTTGTGTTAGAAAGATAGTAAGGTTAGATTTCTGATTATATAATTTATTTTACGAAATTATGAGTATTAAATTCTAAAAAATTCGTAGAGCACAACATGTCCAAAAATAGACGTGTTTCAATATTTTCGCGATTTCGGGAGAATCAGAAATCAGAATCATGAACCGTTTAAAGTTTTGGAAAGCTAATGTCGAGATCATTGACATATATTTTTCCCAAAATTTATATCAAAGTATTTATATACTGTTAATTCTGTAGAACTTCTAGGTTAGAATTTAACCATCGGTGCACAATACAAAATTTGTATGTGCCATAATTCCCAAACGAATTTGAATTCGAACGAGCCGTAAATTCTAGCATATTTTTGACGCTGAAATATACAGGAATTCATGCATAAAAATTGAGTTTGTGTTGGTTGACTTTTTGGTCAACAGATCGCCTCGATTTGCGTGTCATGACTCTCGAGTTGATAAAATTTAGTTTCTTTGGACAAAATTTAGGAATTAATATAAAAATCAGAATAATAAGATTAAAATAGAATTTTAGAGTAATTATTACAAAATTAAATAAATTAAAATAAATTATCTTTTGACGTGATAAATTTGTAATACATAGGCTATTTGGACTGTGACTTGGACTCTGATTCATACCAGCAGCAGGACCCCAGGCAAGATACCTTGCCAAATTGCTTACAGTATTTTGCATGCTTAGTATATTTCTGTATATTTATTGCATTTCTGTTTATTCTTGCATGTGTAGTTTTCTTTCAGTCATTACTATGTATTAGATATATTGACACACACATGGCACTTAGTATCATAGAGGACAATCATTAGGCGTATGGGCTTTTAAACACTCTGGTAACACCGTAGTCACTAGCACGTACTATGGTGGGTCATGTCCGATGGTCGCTACCCCCGCGGTATGTCGATTGATGGAGTCCGAGGGTCGCTACCCCCCGCGGTATGTCGGCTGATGATGTCCACTGACGAGCGTGAGGTTGTGAGGATTAGATCGAGTAGCCTACCCTTGCCCATACGTCAAAAAGTTGTCCTTATTTGCATTCATATAGATTGTCCTGTACAGCGTACTTATCTATTTTCAAATATGATGCATGTTTACTGTATTCAAATTGTCTCATATTTTTTGTATCTTGTTATGTCCCTCTGAGGACCTGGTCCTCTGCCAGGTGTATCTGTTCTTGAGTAATTGCAGGAGCGCAGATTTGGATGATTACTTGTGTTGTGAGGATATCTTCTCTTCGAGCCCATGGTCGTCAGCTGGTATTCCTATATTGTATTTGTTGTGTTGTACTTTTCCATTCGAGTTGGTAGTGGATTTATTTCCATCCAACTATCATCCTTAGATATTTATGTGGAGATCTAGTTATATAGATGCTGGTTATTATTTATATCTGATTTTTGCGGATGAGATTTAGATTATACCCTGTGACTTGTGATACTTTTTATACCACTTGTGGACTTGATACTCATATTACAGCGTACGTGTGGATTTGGTTTCCATATATTGGAGTTGCTATATCCATGCGGCTGGCATGCTTACGTGTCCTAGTCCTACGTATTTTTGGGACTGGGGCGTGACATATTTTTGTGGTGGCCCATACAGGTCGAGAGCATATTGTCTCGGTTACGTTACTGTGCCGAACAAGCCTGCACCTAGGACTAGAGTATAGGATCTCATCTACAATTGACTATGACTCATCTTTCTTCTAATCTATTCTATTTGAATAATTGCATCCTGCTTGATTCCTGTACTCCCATAATAGTTCCTTTAGTATAGTCTCTCCTAGAATATAGAAGTTCCTGTTGTTAGATGATAAGTAGGGTAACCTTCCTATTAAGAGTACAACTAGAGTGCTGACACACCACTAAGTTTAGGATGTCTAGTGAACCCTAGAATTTCTTATCTCTAGAATTGGTTTACCATTACCCCCTGATGTGTTATGAGGACTTGAGAGTAGTATAGACACTACTAGAGTTAGTTAGAAGTTTACCATTATGGTTGCCCCTAGCATTGAGAAACCAATAGAAAACCAAAGTGAATATTAGGACTGAACCTAACTCACGCCGTTAGATGAGTATTGGAGAACCATAAATTTAGATTCTTGTCTTGAGATAAGCAGACAATACCTTAGAAAGCCAAGAGCAATGCATAGAATATTTTCCTAATCATACCTCAAATACAGAGACTAGCATACCCGTTTCCCTTGGAAAACCATGATGCTATCTAGAGCCCCTCTATTTTCATATATTGTTTCCCTGTGACCATAGCGTTCGCTAATTGTGCGACGACCAAAATTACGTTCTTCTTTTCTTTATCTTTCAACTCGTGCCACCTGACACTTCTGATAGTAGGCCAAGTAATTTATTTCATTGTTAAGGACACATAGTTTGCTAGGATTATAGTTGTAATCTTGAATTTTGAAATTGTGTGCTTAGTAGTTAGAACTTGATAGTTAAGTTATTCTTGTAGATTGAGACCTGGTGCTTATCCCTTAGTTTTAAATTGCGTAACTTGTACCACACCTCAATACGAGTTATATTCCCTTTTCCTTGAGGCCAGTAACTGTCCCATTCTTACTATTGACACTTGCACTATGACTAAGAGTTAAGACGACCATGACCTATGTAATATAAGAGGATACCCTAACAAGTACCAAGACCCCTTCTCGAAGACCTTAACAGGAGCTTCTATGGTACCCTTAAGACTGTCACAGTATTAGTTTATTATTTTAAGTTGGGTAGTATACCTCACAACCTAGTATCACATAGTCTTTTGACCTATTATTGAAGTGTGATTGAACAACATTAATTGTATACTAGCATAAGACGACAGTAGTTATTCAGACAATAGAAGTTAGAGGTCCTTGCCCACATTTGGTCGACTAGCGACATAGACAAGGAGGTTGTATGATAACTGTAGGGATTGTAGAGTCTTTTATTATTGTTGCTTAGTTGTTTTGTTTTGTGAACTTGAATTAATTTGTACCTCCTTTCATCATCATCTAGCGTACTTATATTTGCTGCACTACCTTGACTTATGATGCTATTATAGCCTAGTTTTGCAAGCTTACTCTTTTATCGAGCTTGATCATGAGATATGTATTATTGGGGACGCCTACTAATACATTTCAGATTCAGTGTATTAAGGTCTAGCTAACCTTAGTGCGCTTGATTCGCTCTTCGTAATACTACTTTACGTGGATTGAGATATGTAGTGATTGGTAGACGAATATACTTGCCCCTAGATATGTCTGAGCGGATCGTATCGGTTATATAACTGTACTAATATGAGTATGCGAACAAAGAATTACCAAAATAGGATTTCAATCTACAACTGCTTTGACAATTCCCATTTGAATTCCTTAAACTCCTTGATCCCGATACTTCTATTCTATTACCTCACCCTTGAACTCTTTATTATTGGTCTCCGTCTTCCCTTGTTTCGAAAAGACGAAACCTCATTCTTGGTATAAGTTTAATACACAGAGAGTACTAGATATACCCCGTAGGCCGATCACATACTTGAGGATTATTCTTTTGTAATTAAGGACATATCATATATGATATAATCTGCGTTAAAGTTTTGAGGATTGAATGACATGAGTAAATAAATTAAGGAGTATTTTTCTTAAAGTATATAGCCTTCTGTGATAGATGGGTAAATTCTAAGTTGGGTAGCAGTGCATTGCCAACTTGAGGGAAATTTCTTTTAGATTGTGATCAAGTAAGATTAGATTGGGAGATTCAAGTCATTTTAATTTTGAGAAATTTTAAAAGAAAGATTAAGATAATGAGGATTTAACGAATTTTAAAATCTTGATATTGCGGACCAAATATTTATACTTTGAGCACATGATTTAAATTTTGAATATTGAAGGATGAATCATCGATTTAAATTTTGAGGATAAATATAAAATTTTAGACTTGAACAATTGGTGAATTAGATTTAAATTTTACAATTTGATGATTTGAATTAAAAGTTCAATTTTGATTGTTGGGTCACCTATTTGAAATATTGAGGATGCAAATTGAGTTTAAATATTTGAAGAGTACAAAATTCTTAATTTGAGAATAGGAATAAGATTTGATTAGAATTGTTTATTGTTCAAAGTCTAGAGGAGATTATGATAGTTGGAAATGGTGATATAAATTTTGATGTGGGATGTTATATAGACTTGAGTTAGATTTGACTGTTGATTATTTAAAAAAATCGAGAAGAGATTACGACAGGTTGAATTTTGACTTAAACAGTGGTTATCTTAATTTTGAAGTGATCGCGATAGATTTGAATAGATTTTGTTATTTAAATTTTTGGAAGAGATTGCGATTGACGTACCTTATGTACGAATGTGAAGGATTTAAAAAATTATTTCTTATTTTAATTTCGAGGACGAAATTGTTTTAAGTTGGGTAGATTGTAAACTTCCTTACCCAAAATAGGTATTTTCTGTATATTTTATATTATTATATTTATTATAGATATTGAATTTATTTAGAGTATTCTCTTAGTTAATTAGAAAATAATTTTTTTTTAGTATATTTACTTATATAAATATTTATTTAGAATTATTTTTAGGCTATTTTAGATTATTAAGATTTTTCCATAATTTTTAGTTAATTAAAAACTAGTAACACTAATTTTCTAGGACTTTGAAGAATTTATTTTATCTTCAAACTTAATTAAAAATATTCCAAAATTTTATTTTAGGTTCTAAATAGTCAAATATATTTTCTAGAATTTTCTAAAAATTTTCTGAATACTTTTAGTATTTATTGGGAGTTATTTAGACTAATAACTAATTTTTAGGACATGTAGAATTTATTGTGCAAGCCCAAGAATATAGAATGGACCCACGTTATTTTCTAGGGTTTATAATATTATTATATATTTTATGGAATTATTTCAGAATTTTTGGAATAATTTTAGTATTTATTTTTAGTTAAATGGATAAAACTAATGTTTAGAGCTTCTCCTAATTATAGTAGTAAACTTATGAATATAAAATTGTCCCAAATATTTTTCTAGGGTTTATAGGTTTAGAATATATTTTATTTAATTTTTCCAGATTTTTATGATTATTTTTAATATTTATTTTGAGTTATTTAGATTTAAAATGACTTAAATAATATTTTGATAAAGGCAAATCAAAAACAAATAATATAACAAAAACCATCCAATCAGATTCTGACACGTGTCAGCCTATAAATATCCATTCAGCCGCAGGTACATCCCTATATATATATATTATTATAACCCTAATTATCCCATTATCTTAGAGAGAGAGATTTTGGAGAATTGCCATCTAGGGTTCCTTCATCTTCCACAAGCCATTGCGCATAGCTCCGGACTCCAAACGAGGCCTACTTTCTTGCGTTAGAAAGATAGTGAGGTTATATTTCTGATTATATAATTTATTTTATGAAATTATGAGTATTAAATTCAAGAAAATTCGTAGAGCACAACATGTCCCAAAATAGACGTGTTTCAATATTTTCGCGATTTCGGGAGAACCAAGAATCAGAATCATGAACCGTTTAAAGTTTCGGAAAGCTAATATCGAGATCATTGACATATGTTTTTCCCAAAATTTAATTCGAAGTATTTATAGACTTTTAATTCTGTAGAACTTCTAGGTTAGAATTTAACCATCGGTATACAATACAAAATTTGTATGTGCCATAATTCCAAAACGAATTTGAATTCGGACGAGCCGTAAATTCCAGCATATTTTTGACACTGAAATCTACAGGAATTCATGCATGAAAGTTGAATTTGTGTCGGTTGAATTTTCGGTCAACAGATCGCCTCGATTAGCGTGTCATGAGTCTCGAGTTGATAAAATTCAGTTTCTTTGGACAAAATTTAGGAATTAACATAAAAATCAGAATAATAAGATTAAAATAGGATTTTAGAGTAATTATTCCAGAATTAAATAAATTAAAATAAATTATCTTTTGACGTGATAAATTTGTAATATATAGGCTATTTGGACTGTGACTTGGACTCTGATTCATACCAACAGCAGGACCCCAGGCAAGATACCTTGCCAAATTGCTTACAGTATTTTGCATGCTTAGTATATTTCTGTATATTTATTGCATTTCTGTTTATTCTTGCATGTGTAGTTTTCTTTCAGTCATTACTATGTATTAGATATGTTGACACACACATGGCACTTAGTATCATAGAGGACAATCATTAGGCGTATGGGCTTTTAAACACTCTGGTAATATCGTAGTCACTAGCACGCACTATAGTGGGTCGTGTCCGATGGTCGTTACCCCCGCGGTATGTCGATTGATGGAGTCCGAGGGTCGCTACCCCCGCGGTATGTCGGCTGATGATGTCCACTGACGAGCGTGAGGTTGTGAGGATTAGATCGAGTAGCCTATCCTTGCCCATACGTCAAAAAGTTGTCCTCATTTGCATTCATATAGATTGTCCTGTACAGCGTACTTATCTATTTTTAAATATGATGCATGTTTACTGTATTCAAATTGGCTCGTATTTTCTGTATCTTGTTACGTCCCTCTGAGGACCTGGTCCTCTGCCAGGTGTATCTGTTCTTGAGTAATTGCAGGAGCACAGATTTGGATGATTACTTGTGTTGTGAGGATGTCTTCTCTTCGAGCCCATGGTCGTTAGCTGGTATTCCTATATTGTATTTGTTGTGTTGTACTTTTCCATTCGAGTTGGTAGTGGATTTGTTTCCATCCAACTATCATCCTTAGATATTTATGTTAAGATCTAGTTATATAGATGCTGGTTATTATTTATATCTGATTTTCGCGAATGAGATTTAGATTATACCCTGTGACTTGTGATATATTTTATACCACTTGTGGACTTGATATTCATATTACAGCGTACGTATGGATTTGATTTCCATATATTAGAGTTGCCATATCCATGCGGCTGGCATGCTTACGTGTCCTAGTCCTACGTATTTTTGGGACTGGGATGTGACAGAGATTGATAATGTCTCAACAAAGGAGTTGGATGAGATTACCTTAATTTAAATCAAGATATAGGTGGTTACTAGATTTTGATTTCTGTTATGCATGTTTTCTTAGAAATATATAGAGAAGATGAATTGTTCTTTCCAATTTGATTATCTTTATATATGATTATTTATCAAATTTTTTTTATAGATTAACTTAAAATTTTCTAACTGTATATATACCATATTGCTTATTTACCATTAGGGTTAGCCCTTTTTAATATTTATTGCTAGTAAGTAAGGATTTTTTGGGTTTGGTTATCAACACTAATGGGCATATGTTGCCTCAGAAATTCCTAATAAAGTTTTATGAAGCACTCAATATCACCATGGGTGTTAAACTGTTTAGCATTTAGTATTATTGGTATTTTCATTTAAGGAAATTGACAAGTCTAATTTAGTTAATTTAACTAGAAAAATTCTAAAAGAAGATATACTGGACTACAATAATTATTCTAAAAAAATCTGGGGTTTTACATGATATGAGTAAAGTTCGACGATGAAGTACAAGTGATTTACTTATTGTGTACTTTGCCAGACTCGTGTGAGATTGTACGAGTGTCCATTATCGCTTCTGCTCTAGAAGGCATTGCTAGTTGGAGAAGTAGGATATTGAATGAAGAAATTCAAAAAAAACTTAGGTTACTTATCTATATCTCATGCAGAGGCGTTGTCATCCCTATTTCCAAATATGTAGGACTAGGATACGCAACCATGCCAGCTGGTATGTATATGTTGACTATTCTAATATATGAAACCCACAAATACACATATACGCTGTAATATGATTACATCCCATAGAAGATATATCACAGTCAAGGGTACACTATATCTCACCCACAGAAGTAAATAAAATAACTAATCAAATAGATCAAAATAAAACCAATATGAATAGTCCAAGAGAACTAATAGCCGGGTGGGGACAAATCACTACTAAACGAATATATCAAAACTAGAAAGAAAATAGTGTCCAACCTCTAAAATAAAATAAAAGAAATAGAAACAACTAATAAGTCCATCAACTAAAGGAATCAAATGTACTTAGAGGGTAAGACCACCTCGACAGAGACTAAAGTATTAGGTCCCAGTCCATACTCCTGCGAATAGTTCTGAACGTCTACACCTAGAGAGATCACCAGGTACTCATAGGGACACAATAAGATACATAATAATATTCCATAATAATACTGCAATAAACAATCATAAGGTCTCCTAACCATTCTTTGTGAAATGCACTTTTGAGGACAACTTTCTTACGCAAGGTCTTTATGGCTAAAATAGGATTGACATAATTTTCTTGGGGAACCAGGGGCCAAATGTGTATAACATCTATCGAACGCCAGAGACCATCTGTAAATAATATACGGGTCATATCACCAGCGTCTCAAGTAAAGCTTACGGGTTACAAAGGGAATGTGCAAAGCATCCCATAGGCCTACAAACTGTCCCCCCACCCCACGATCCTATCCATGTTGTATCCACAACACAATCTATCTAAAAAAATGCTAAGTCTTCTAACATGAATCTCTAACAGCAGTTATGTCCTATCACACGTCCCATACGAACCGATGGCTAATCGAATACTCAAGTCCGTGTCGTACATGAGACTCAAAACTCGTGGAACATGTGTTATAGCCAAAGGAGATGTAAAGATGCCTTAAATAATGGGGTGTCTCATAACTCTAGGGCAACATGCATAGTAAAATCAGAAGACAAATAAATGATGCATTCCGTCGTTGCACCCAAGTCTATCATTGACGCACAAATTAATAGCATAATAAATAAAGAAATAAAAAATATAATATGCTAAAATAATTGTAAATAAACAGTAATTATGGCAAGGTATACTTGCCTGTAGGTGGTTTGGTGATGTAACGACGTCCAGACAATAAACTCGGCAAGTCAATAAAAGTAGAAAATATTGAAGCAGAATAAAAACCTCCAGATACTGAAATAAACATCACCAATATTTTCAGAATGGGTGAGAAAGTGTGAATAGCCAACCTGCAAGTTCAATTTGGACATAGGGCACAAAATAACAGTTTCAGGTCAAAACGAGATCCGCATGTGGCCCACTTTACACCAAAAATGTGCTAGAACTAAAGGTCTCTAAATTCAGATATTAAAGGTCAAATGAAGTCTAAACGATAAAATAAAATCAACGGTACATCCAGATTTGGATTCTGATGTGTCATAACCTGCTTTCGGATGATCGGGGCATGAGTTCGTGGTACGTCCAGCCTACACCGTAACATCGATAGTAGAACGCTGTATCTAGTTCTATCATATACTGAATCACAATATTCTAAAGGAAGAATGAATAAGGAAGATAATCCAAACAATAATTCAAGAGAAGTAAAACTGGAGCATGATATAAAAATAATAAACACTAGTCTAGATCTCTATATATGTCATCTAATGATCCACAGTGCAAGAGCAGTTATGACTATAGCATCACTCTGAAATCCAGGATCGTTGAAAATAACTCATAAAATTGTTATCCAGTCAGGATGAAACCAGTATAATCTCTTATCTTATGCCCATCAGATCCACAATAGAGGCACTGTCCCTTCCTCTTCCTAATTCCTTCCATAGGTGCCCTGATCTCTTGCAAAAGTTATAAGTGGAACCCCTCTCAGCGCGCCTTTGATGAGCTGGAACCCTAACTGGAATATGATGCATATGCTCTATACTTGGGCGCTTTAAAGGCCAGGGGTGGATATCATCTAATGTCCTCTTGAGTCTGAATCCTTCCTCTTGGTGATGAATAATGTCCAATAGCTGTTGGATCCTTTGACCTTGCTCCCTCTGTACTCTTCTCATCGCTTCCAATTCTTGGATAACCCTTGCTTCATCCAACCCTTTTTTCCCATGTTCCAAGGTTGGATGCACTATATCCTCCGAGGTTCCTTCCACACTAACCTTCTTGCTTGTATTCCCTTCCACCATGTTCAAAGTCATCATTTCCGAGGATATAGATGAGCAGATAATGAGTTTCTAAGGAATACGAATTCAAATATTATAAGAAAGAAAAAATATACAAGAATCAAAATGAGTATGAAAATTTCTTTGTTGTGATTGAGTATTCTCTCATCCTAGTATCCTAGATCCTATCACAGGCTCACAGTAGTACGTCTAAGCCGAAGTGTTACCACGACATTGTACTAATTACAAAGTCGGACCTGCATGGGCCACTATAAAAATGTGTCACGACCCCACCCGGATGTGGGGACACGAGTACGTGAGCAACGTCTAGCCTACTCCCATCAACGATATAACACTATTTAGGTCAACAATATTATCTATCAATCCCACAGTAATATATGTAACCTGTTAATGCTATCTCAACTCCATACGGAGGACAAGAAGACAATATATAATGATAATCAATACTCAATCATAATATGCTATAAGGAAGATAATGGCACGATATCAATTAAGAGAAAAAATTTCAAAGTCGCAAGTCTGGAATAGTCACAACACAAATCCAAGTCTAAGTCTAGCTATATCATCATAATCTAAGTAGCAATAACATCTCAATATCTAAGTAGCTGGAGACAAATCCAGTATAATATAAGCATGCTAGCTAAGTCTGGGCTACGACTAGTTGAACCTCATCAACAACTGGTACTGGCTCCTCCTGTACTACTGATACAATCTCTGCTATCTTACCATCCTGTGGGCCATAATGCGTAGGACACCAGTCCTCTAAATAGACATTTAAAAAATATATCCAGTCATGATAGAACAAGTACAACCCAATAGCAGTTACAATAATTGACAGAAGCTATTAAACAGTAATAGTAATGAGATAAATGATGGAAAGCAAATTGAGATCATAAGCATAGCTACTAGTGAGAAGTATCATGACGAGTAATGGAAAGTAAGTAACTTAGAGCAATATATCAGGTATCATCAATATATGAAATGGAAATAGAGAAGAATTGTAAATAACAAGTATTTTAAAATATTAGTCAGATATGTGATCGGCTTGGGCCTAGCACGGTCTATAGATAAAGAGAACTAGCTCAAGCATACCTGAAGTGTATGATCAGCTAGTTACCACAGAATACACTACTATACGTAATATAATAAAAGGAAGCTAGTTCAATCATACTTGAAGTGTATGATCAGCTAGTTGCCACGGGCTGCACTACTGCACAGTCTATATGGTATGATCACATATCCAACTAATACTTTCTCCACCCCATTAGTACATGAATCCAAATTATGACACGTTCTGACATGGTAACCACTATGCACGGTCTGTAATATCATGCATACTGATCACGATTTATATGTATAATTACGGAATAATAATAAAGTGATCATAAAGAAGAATATCTCATGACGGGGATCCAAGGTGTACCAATCCGTGTATTATCTTATAGAGAATCAAATATAACATCACTAATTAATTTATAACATAGAAACTATCAAATATAAAAACTATCAAAGAATGTACTCGCCTGTGGTCCAGAGCAAATAATGCAAATGTCCGTACTGGTGTCATACTGAACTATATATAAAATTATATATCAATTGGTTTATTGGAGTGAGAAACAAACTTAAATAAGTTAAAATGTGATTTCTAGGTCATTTTTAGGTCTTGGTTTCTAAACTCGGTCAATTATCTATGCTAGAGTTCATAACCACTTTCTCTGTTGATTATAAGGCTATATAAGCTAATACTAGGCTATACTAGGTTAGTCGAGGTATTCTAGTTAGCTATATTATACTAACTATCATAAATACAAAAAAAGGCTCTTAAGTATCATTACATCATAATACCCTAGTCTATATATCCATACATAGCCTAATACCCTAAATACCTTGCTAATATTTTGATACCTTATTAATACCTTGTATCCCATGTGTTACCCTATTATAGTATCTCATATCTTAATACCTTGACCTATAGGTGAATATCTTATCATCCTGGTTAATACCTTAGTCTAGTATCCTAATTTTCCTTGAACTCAAATTAGTATCT